>QNGE01001725.1:0-86648 GCA_008508345.1 Paragonimus westermani
GACCAAATCAAAGCTTTTTGTTGCTGCTGTCGATTATGTGAATATCAGTAATTACAAAACTTCCGTAACTGATAATCCCCTGTCACTAAAATAGCGTCGGAAGATCATGTTGGATATTTAGTTTGGTCGAGAATCAACAAAGTGGTATCTCCAACATTGTTCGACATTACCAGTAGAAGGATAAGGTACGAATGAGCTCACGTGTAAACTCGCCGGTTATTGATCCGTCCACAATGAAGTTACAAACCACTGAACTCCATCATATCGACACTAACCAGAAGTTTTACAAACTTTGCACGCAGCAGAGCTTTGTCTGATTCCAAACAGCAATCACACCAAACCTGTGGAAGCCCACCCGAAGTGGTTGAAACGTTGATTAAAACAATCTGCTCTTAACGTTCCGTTATTCTCAATCCATTTACTTGTGATGCCAAGTCTAACTAGCTGGCCATAGAAGGGCACATCTCAACGTAAAGATCACCTTGAACGAGGACATGACAACAGGATGTCGTTTCTGAAATGAACTTGTCTTCGTAAACCGGGTGGTTAGTCCAAACTTGAGCTGATCAACACAGTTTCACCTCACTAAAACCCATAGTGGATTTGCCGCGTTGTCTGGTAGACAGTGAAACACGTGTGCAGGCTTGTTAATACACACGAACTTTCCTAACCGGTGGCTAGGCTTATCACGTCAATCAACACATGTCCGAGACTGATAGCTCATCCTCAGCATAGTTGTGCCAAGTTCCTCCTATCAACTTGTATCAACCCACCTACCTGTTGCTGTCAAGCTAATGACGTTTGGTGAATCACATGGGTCTGTCGGAAAGCATGTGCCAACACCTTCCCAACTGGATCGTGTCAGACTGAGAAGTCACAATCGGGTCCACCGTGGGCATCACTGGCCATCGAATTGAACAGTATGAACCATTCCGAAAAATCAGTATCCTCCACTCCAATTGGCGCACTCGAAATAGGTAGGAGTGTGAAGGTTATCAACGCCTGAGGCAAACATAATCAGGCTCTGTGATCCGTGCCCGTATTCGCATAAGCAGTTCATGCAAACCCTGAATCTTTCCCGAACATCTGACCCATAACCATTTGAAACTAGACCGTGCGTGCACGATTTGACGCTGCCATCCACAGCTGACCTGTATGTTGCTTCACGTTCACGAACACACGCACACAAATTCCACTGACACTCCCTGCTTGATTGTGAACTGCCAATTTTGTGAGGCATCTACTGGCCCACTAAACCTGTTTTACGGTTCCATATATGAAGCACGCATATTTCACGTACCAGTAAAAGCTTGAATACGATCAGTTGACGGCACTACTGACCAATCGATATGTACTCGCCTCCGTTGCTTTGAATAGAACGAACTCAATCCACTTCTCATCAAACTACGTCTGATTGATGTTTTGTGTAAATAAAAATGGGTTCCTCAGAGTTTACGTGAAAATTCGATATACATGCAATTTAGAATGATCACGTTCACCGTTTCCCCCAACGTGTTTCAGCGCTGCCTTAAATATTTTGGTACCTACCATGCAAAGTTCCCTTGTCAATTGTAAGTACGCACCAGTGTCCCCAACTTCGCGCTGGATACTCCTTGGCGGTGTATGGTTGTTGCATATAGACGGTGGTTTGAAGCAGCTTCTACTAGGATAAATGTGAGATATGATGAATTAGTGGACTGTGAACACACATTAACATGTGTATTCAGTTTACTGACTGGATAGTAATGCTGTTGTTTTAACAGTGTTTTTATACAGTACTGTTTGATTTCTGGGTGGTTCTAGATGTGGGGCTTGAAACATGAGGTGATTTTGCGGCTATGTATATTGTCACACTGCAGCTCGTAGTAAACAATAGCGACAAATTTTCACAAATTCTCCAATTAAACAACGTGACTAACCGCTTAGTTCATCCAGGTCCGAATGTCGGATGAGTGGGTGGAATTAAAGTTAGAATGTTTTACATTCAAAAACAAAACGGGCCAGCCTGAATGTATGTTTGGCCCAGCGATACCGGAAGCAATTCGAGTTAAAGTGAATTGGTGAGCCCTCAATTTGTGCATACACACCGTTTTGCCGAAAAAACACTGACCTCGTTTCGACACAAACGTCTCGTAGTGTACAACAAGATAGCTTTCGCTGATTCCACCCATAGATTATATAAATTGGCAACCACAAACGAATTGTGTAAGCGTGATAGTATTTGTGTCCGGGAGCAACATGAACAAGGTGCGTGTCCTTCAAACGAATTTCACATGAGTTCGCTGGTTGTAGTTGGTTGTGTTTCTCGGTATTGTGGCCGCCGTCCTCATCTTTCCAACAACCGCACTGTTCATCGAGGATTGTGTACGTGATTGTCGCTACGATTTCGTGGGATGCATTGATGAGTGTCGAATCGGTCGGACGATAAGAGTGGAGTGTTTGGAGAGTTGCCGAATGTCTCTGTCCGACTGTCTCAGTGGAAGATGTCGTGAAGAATAGAACGTGCCTCATCGCGTACCGCTGTTGTGTGAAAATTTTTGTTGATTATTTCGTGTTCGAATTCGCCAAATAAACTTCAAACCATCATCGAATACATAAGTCGTCTCACTGTCTGCGTTATGGCATATGTGCGAAAGTCTGTCTGGCATCACTTGCCTACTTACTATTGATAGCTTCTCGCGTTGGAAACTTTTATGATACAAGAGCTTTTCTTCAGTTTATGTGCAGCGAATCATTCATCGACGTGAAGAGCCAGTACCTTATGTATCAATCCCTAATAAATTAACCAAAACCAAATTCATCATAAGGTCAACCACTTGATCACCATTCGTTTAGTCCTTTAGTTTGCCAGATGAGCCCTTCTCCTACTAAGAATAAAACAGACAGGATGGGTTTCAAATTATGGAAGACGAAGAATTGGATGGTAAGGCTACTTACATAAAAATATTCTGCCACCGCCGAGGAACAGTGAATTATGCATTAAGGACGGACACGGTCTCAGTGGTAATCCTAACGATAACTCTAAACACCTCCCCAGTGATGCTTCCGCTTCCGTCTATCTTCTCTGGTGTCCATTTATACTAGATATTATCTGGATGCGTCGGCCATCAAGAGTGGTCTAGTTCAGCTGAAACCCAGTCACCAGGCCAGCCTCTATCACCCTTAGTGATAATCGGTTCCAGTCATTTTTAACTCCGGTAAGGAAGGTCCCGTCTCATTAATTTTTCACCCCAAAATTGAGTTAGCTTTAGAGGATGAGCGGAATTCTCATAATTTTGTTCCACAATGGAAAGGAAAGTAAATTTACTAGCCGGAACATCATCTTATTAGTTGCACCGCCCTATTGTGAACAATCTGGGAGACATAGTTTTTCACTAAAATCTCCTTCTCTGATTGCACTTCACGGCCAGGTGAACCGGCTTTCTTCACGCTCTTGCACCTTCAGGTACCTTAGTACAGACGGACTGGAGAACTAACCTCCTCCGAACAGATGTTGTCGAACGTACATCTTAATCTGCGGCACTTATAAATCAGCTTACACACTTGCATTCACAATTGTTAGCTACATCGACGCTCCATCATCCATCCGCTTGACCTTCAAACACAGCCCTCCGGCCTTGAAATCAGCTCTAACTCGGACGGATGAGCCTCTAATTACTCGCTTTCTGTTGAGCCCCGTACGATCCACCTGGATTTCTAACCACTTCCGGCGGTTTTCCACATTTCTGTCAATAGATGTTTGTGCTTAGCCTGTTCGACGGAAAATTCCCACTCACTGAATCATCTCAGCTTACTACCGAGTATCAGCTGTAGAGCTTTAATGAAATGTCATTTTTCGTCATCGAGTCTTCCGCCATCGCTTGATACGGACTGCATGTGGAACTCCTCAAGTGATTCAGGGGCACCAGAAACGGTCACGGTCCCAGAACCAATTTTTACCTTATCATCTCACCATGCTATGATTACCGTGTTCAGTTAACATTCGCGTTCGTCTTTATTGTCAGTCATTGTTAGTGATATTGCCGCGTGTAGGGTTCTATTTCTGGATTGATTGTCGATGTACTGTTCTATTCAGAAAACAATTGGCATTGTCAGTTCTGTTGATTTTCTGCGTCTTTCTCCTCATTATTAGCTCGTACTCTAGGCAAAATTGAAGCACGAGAAGCTTTTGGCTACTAACGCAACAAAGCGGATTATTCAGCCACTGGGCGACACGTCCTGTGAACTAAACTGTTCACCCATCAAGATCGTGACCGTCTGTTCTGTCAAGTGTCAGTCGCATTTGATACTAACCGACCGTATCCCAACTGTTCGCGTTAGTCCACTTGCCGCTTCGAAATAGCTAGGACGGATGCTGGTCAGTGGAATGCGTATTACATCGTCTGTTTGAGGCCTCATTTTTCGATCCATTCGCTCAGTTCACTGTGGAAGTATTCTAATGTGAGGTGGACCAGGTCTCACTAGCGTTACGTTGGGGTAGCTCACCGTGGATTAACTACGGTTTATGGTCACATGTGGGTTAGTTTCTGATAGCATACATTGTGTTACTATGGTGTGGTTTACTCCGATCTTGACAATGATGCATTCCCGCTGACCGTTTCACACTGTCTTCTCAATGCACCACGTACAGATCATTGGGCAGTGGTTTGGTTGTAAGAGGATTGAGTTGGATGAGTTCATGGATCGGAGGCCAACTAATGATTTGTGGAACCATACGGCCACACAACGTTCTCAGTTCGAGTAAACTCGCATGTGAGATCGGTGACTGATTCGAGTGACAGTATGGCGTGGCATCAGATTTCGTAATACCGAGCTTCGGAATGTGCAACGCGTTGGGACAAACAGTCTACAAACTGAGTAGTGTCAACGAGTAAGGATTCGAGATTTCGGTACCAATCGTATTTTCCCATTGTACTGTTGTCTGTTCTCG
Organism: Paragonimus westermani; assembly: GCA_008508345.1. Taxonomy (NCBI): domain Eukaryota; kingdom Metazoa; phylum Platyhelminthes; class Trematoda; order Plagiorchiida; family Troglotrematidae; genus Paragonimus; species Paragonimus westermani. The sequence continues at coordinate 4,931 of QNGE01001725.1, forward strand.
ATAAAACTAACTCGTGAAGGCTCATTACAAATGAGATTGGTTTTGTGCCACAACCTGCGCTTTCGATTTCACTCTGATGGGTGATGAATATGGTGTTGTTCTCCAGTGTATCAATTTGAATGATGTAAGTAGTCATTTCGTTAGTGGGTGCACATTTACGATGGTGTACATCTTACGTTTTATGTGCCTCACATCTGCTCGCGCTAACGGAGTTATTGTAGTTGTCGTTCTACAATATTACAAATTTATTGACTAGCCACATTCGCAAGAATTGTCGGAAAATCCAGATCGATTACGCATAGCGGACGAGGTCGAACTAAATCCACGCGTAGCGAGTTAGTAGTACTCAACATTGCTACTGGCATTAAACTGCTGCATATAGGGCGCTGCGGACTCAGTCTGTTCCCCAAATGAGACTTCGCAGCGTATGACTAGCGATAACTTTGTCATAGACAAAATCACGCGTGAGCACTAAATGAAGCCTGACGCACGCTAGAACTCTGCAAACCTCCAAGTCCCATGTTCGAAATACAAATTCACCTCGCAATAATTAAGACTGAATTATCACGTGCAAACATTCAGCCAAATTGGTTTATGTATTATGCTTAAACTTACCGAACGCCTCATTCGGTGACGCGGTGGTCATCGTGTTAACATTGACGGACGACCCCACTGTTAGGACTAGGCTGCACTCTGGATTCAAAGAAATCAATAAGAACGTTGTGTGATATTTTGATTGGTGGTTGGTGGTACAAGATTTTGGCTAATGTAGCTCGGCCACCATTCACAGCTGATCGTAGATGTTGCACTTCCATAGAATTTCCATTCATCCCCTTCGAAGTGAAGTACTACACTCAGATTTCGCCCTTTTAATGGTTTCTCAGTACTAGGTTGTTTGCGATCTGTTGTTAGTAGTGTCCAACTTATATCATTCAACATCAAATGCAAAAGTTTGTTTGGAGAAAGCATTCGTCAGTTGATTTACCGCATGTGATTTTCTCATCACCCACACCACCAAAATACACTTATTTTGAAACTTGCTAGTTAATCTGCTATCTGTATTCTATTTGCTAGTTAATCTGCTATCTGTATTCTATCTGCTGTTCCGTACCCCTGGCACGTGCGTCTTCTAATGGTTGAGGAAACATGTGTGCGGATCTTTGTATTGGTAGATTATGTGGAACAGTGTTCTGATAGCTTGGGGAGACGTTTTAAGAGGGATACTTTTCAGAGTTCGTAGAAACTGCATCAAGACACCAGACTGCAGCTGAGCTATCAGTTGTCCAATAGTTACGAAATGGTTAACTGGGTTCTCGCCCAAATTTTCCCGTGTTTCCTAAACTTATCCCACAACCCAGGTTACTCAAAATTATCAGTCCGCGTTCTTCGGTATAATGTCAGATGACGCTGGATCCCTCTGATTCTTTGAAACTCCCAAGAACACTATATGGCCAGTTCTGTTTGTAGTTAATATGGCATGCACTGTTCGATGACACGCACCTTTCACACCAGATCTTTACTCACAACGTCGAACTTATGATGAAGCTATTGCGTTCCCTAGACCATTGTCTGGTTACAGTCATGGATGGAGTGAAGCACAGTGATTTTTCCCGGAATGATAGTTGTGTTACTCAGACTGAGCAATTACCAAATGCGTTCACTCATGTTACACATGTAAAGACTTTCCCGTACTACCTGTTTGGTTGGTCAGTGCACGGCGCCATTGGGGTAGAGGTTTTCTTTGGCCCAGACAGACAGGTGAATCCTCGTTGAATAGTTTTCTAGCAGCAGAACTTTGTGGAGTTCGACTGGCTAAGCCGATGCCTCATGGATAAGATAATTTTTCTGGTGAATTGACAGGGTTGCTAGAGATCCCCGGGTTGATTAATTCGATTAGGCTGCAAATCACACACTACTCGTTTTCAGTTTTGCAGAGCCTGGTCACAGATCAACCTGCGCATGACGATTACCATCCTCGTGGGCTTAGTAGTGTAGTTAATACCACCTTTGATTTCGAAGACTTTCTTGAGTATTCTTTGCGGGAGAAATTACACGTCTCTCACGCTATGTCAAAAAATGTCGCTCCGCTATCTGCATACATGTGCAGGTTACTTTGCAAAAATTGACATGCGTTACTTTTGTGTGCACGTCTGACCATTAGTTAGATTAGTTCGATTAAGCAGTGAAACTCACGTGGCGTTTGGTAGTCTGTACCATGTGATTCCTAGTTAACTTACACATCATAATTTGTGGAGAATATTGCTATTGAAACACCATTCGCACAAGGTTGCCTATTGTTTATTCGATGATGTCTTGGTTTACATGCTTGTCTCAAAAGCACGATGGTTGGTGTGCGAAATTTCGGTCCGCACATGCTCTAATTACATCGGGAATGTGGTCTAATGCTTCCTTTCAACGTAGTGAAAACGTAATTCGTGATAGATTTTCTTTTCAGTTCAGAAATCATGTAAATAGCGACAGCGTTTCCTGAGCAAACTATTGGCAGTAATCACATAGCATTCATAAAGGGAGAAACCAATTCCACGTTCCTGACAAAACTGTGCTATCTGCATGTTTAACCAGACCACTGCGAGAGGAATTGACAGGCGTTCCTTGTATGTGCATTCTCTGATTCTCGAAATACAAATCACTTCCAACTCCCAATATTTGCGCGCTACATCTTACCAACCACCAAATAACAGGCCCTCCCATTCCTATTTCAGCCAAATGATCTTTTGGCTGGAATTTTTAATTTTAACACTAAAATTCTGCACAAATCATTTTGACACTAAATATCTGATATCTGACCCCATGGCTTGGTCACTTAATGGAGTCCTTTGGTTGTGTGGTTCAAACCTTGCACTGATAAAAGATTACACTTGACAGTTAAGTCTTCTGTATAATAGGCCGTCAAGTGAATTAAATTGAGCCTACCCTGTCCAGATCTTCACCGTCGACCGCCAATGGAAACCCTAACATCCTCGTCATAGCACTGCATACACCGCATGGATATATTCGTCTTAAATTTGCGCGTCAGCAGGATTGTCACGCTGGTTTGTTGTGTTAGGGAAGCTGACGAGCTCATTCAATTAACACTGGGGTATTTCACATGCAGCTTGGTTGTTTGTTTTCAAGGTGTAGTCACCATGATGTAGGATGTCTGAATATGGACGTAGTCATTCTTGGTCATCAGGTTCCCTTCTGTCCTGTTCTTTTTTGTTCTCTCCTCCTACATAGGGCTTGTTTTTTCTTCTTCGTGGTTGTGAAACAGTTAAGCATCAATGTGAACCACTGATATATTGCTGACTCTGATGATGATGATGAGGAGGAGGAGGAGAATGATGATGATGATGATGATGAGGAGGAGGAGGAGGAGGAGAATGATGATGATGATGATGATGATGATTATGGTGATGATGATGATGATGATGGTGATGATGATGGTGATGATGATGATGATGATGATGATGATGATGATGATGATGGGTATGGGGAAACCAAGCTGCATGATAAGGACTGTATTTAAGTGGGTGACATTTGAGCTCATGAGGTTAGAAATCAATAGGTCTCTAAGGGATATTACATTCAGCAGTTTTTTCGAGTGAACGGGTTTGAGAGCTCCTATTAGTGTCCATGTTAATCGAGTGTGATGGCGAAGATCGGAGGACAGCTTTTAACGTTGAGGCCACAAAATGTACTTTGCAATCAACACAAAAGATTGTTATCGTAACTTGTGAACACAGGCTGTTTGTCACAAACTCCTACTTTTGAATGGAGTAGACAAAAGACTGGCGTGACTCACATTTATGCGTGAGTCGATTTCGCTGCATCTTTACTGGTATCTACGGCGGAAGAGTTTTAATGTACAAAATTCCAAAACACTGCTTTGCAATAGTGACACTTTGGATGGTGAACTCCGTAAATAAAGCGGACTATCAGACAATGGTCATCCGAGGGGACTTATGAGAAAATTCAACGTGAACAGTGTGCAAAGAGAGTGCCAACCCACAGTTCCTAAAAAGACTAGTTTTACAACTGCTGTTCAGGGAAGATGTTGTGCGTCGAATAGTTGAACAACGCTTAAGGTGGATTTTTTCGCACGTTCTCTCCCGCGAAGCCAGTGATATTGTACAGCACGGTCACGATTCCTTCACCCTCGGTCAAGCAACCGACCACTCAGTTCGTCAAATCAAACGTAGTCTATGAATACAAATGTGGATTCGGAGTATCCCATGTTGGCAGAACAGAGCGCCAGCTTGAAACCAAGTCTGCCGAGTAATTACCGAAGTGAGCTCAACAAACTGCTACACAATTGGACAACTTGGCAGCGAAAACCCGAAAGGAGCCAACACCATCGACTGCCAAGTATCACTTGATGACACAACACTACCACCACTCACCAAAGTTATTTCGTGTTCTGCTCTCGAGTCGGAACAAATGTTTGCTACGGTATGCCGAGATCATTGTGATCAGACATCGTCATCCCATTTTGCGCTTACAAAAAAGATTGTTTGTGATGTTGACACTGCCTTGGTAACAACCGAACTGGTTTGAAACTGGAAATTTTGTAGCTGTTTGGGGGTTCAGAATTTTGTATGTTTTAACTCATCTGCAGTAGACACCAGTAGAGTTGCAGCGAACTCCGGTTAAACATAAATCGCGTGATGTCAGTCTTTTGTCTGTTCCATTCAAATTTGCGACCGAAAACGGCTGTTACAAACTTCCACATCACCTGAAGGATCTCTCTCGGTATTGCAACTCCAGAATTCCATGGTCCACCAGTTAATCTTACATTGCGATGACATGATTATGGCTTACGTCAAGTGACATCTTATCTGTGTGGTCAATAATACCCAGAATGTCTTAAGTTGACGAAGGCAATTTCCCCCTCTTCCAATATGACACAGAAAGTCAGGTGGGTTTTGCAAAGAACCTGACCGTATTGAAGATTCCCATAACAAAAACTTGACTAGACCACTATTGCAAGGTCCCGCAGTTATTAGTAATTTGCTAATAATGCTCTCTATCACAAGCGAGGATGACATTCTCTTCAAGTATAGTTGAAATATTTCAGTAGATCTCAGTTTTTGAAAAGGAAGAACGGGCTGTATGATGGTCGAAAAGTATCTGAGTGATTTTGAAGTATATGTACTAAGTATTTGTGGTTTTTTATTTCGAACCCGTCTCACATTAACTTTCTCTCTTCTTTGCTTGCATTTTTGAAGAAAGAAATTACGGTTTATTTTGTACATCTTAACACCGATTGCAGTCATGTGATGCAATACACTCACCATAGCACTGCATTGTTGAAGTTTACATAATCAACGTTTAGTTGTAATTCATTTCAGAGTATTTCAATAATAAAACGTCAAAAATTTGTATCACGCGTTTATTTACAAGATTGAAAAACCACTGTTTTATGAGTGTTTTTGGCTGAGCCCAGGTACGTGAAGGATGGAACGTCACACTTTGTTGTTTGTATCAGGATATCAGAAATTAACGTGTTGTGTATGGATTTTCCTGATTTTACTACCACGTCGTTTTAACATTGAAAATGAGGGTTGTTTTGATATCACTAAAGTGCCAGAAATTACGGCGGGTATTTTCATTTCTCTCAGGACTATGATAGAGTAACGAAGGTACACCAGGACTTGAGCACGAGAACATGCCTCAGGTATACATGTTGTCATAAATACGCGTAATTAAAGAAGACATGCAAACAAACAGATACTATCACGCGTATCAAACAGATGGTAGAGATCACTTACTGTCTACCTGGTTACGCGTTGACAAGGCTGAAACGATCAGTTTGTTTACATCTGTTGAAAGAAAGCATTGAACTATCCACTCGATTTTAACCACAACTGAAAACACCTGCTACTCTGGAGTCTTTGTTAACGAGCATCTATTACATGAGACAAACACGTGTCAGTAGAGCTGTTCAGTGTAAAAGTATGATAGCTTTACCAGAGGGGACTTAGTGAGCGGGTACGTGTAACGGTTGACCATAAGAGAACTAGACGACTGAAGTTTGTAGGCCTGTTCGTGTAACAGCATGAGCATGTTGAATAAAATTATCTACAAGACCTCCGTCCATCAGCCTGACTTAACTATTAAGGAAACCTTCAATATCAGGGTACACAGGAGGAAACACTTGCTACTGGAATGCAACCTATATACACCAAGGGCGGAAATTGTCCTATTTGAGGGAGAGTTTCACCAGTTTTCTGTCTTCCCACTGTAACAGCTCTTCCTTATTACCAAAATAATTTATATGAACAAGCAGTGATGAACCAAATAACAGCATGAACCGCTGATTGTCTTTTGTAGAGCTTGATATTTATTCTCCTGAATAGCAGGAAGAAAGTTCCCAACCCAGACAGATGAAAAGGCACCAACCTAACTCTTTTCGTTTGAGCGAACAGAATGTGTGATTTCACAGGAACGAGAGAAACTGAGAATGAGGAAGGAAGCTAAGTGGTTAGGCACACCAAACAGAAGGCTTCCGAGAGTTCTTATAACGGCCAAAATATGGGTTGTGTTGTTGGTTCAAACCCATAAAGCAGGCACGCTAACATAATTTCATACTTAGTTCAGCAATCCCCTAGAAGGGACTAACTACTTGGAAGTACCATGAGCTCTTTCATACCAGTTTAAAACTTAAACATTCCCACAAATAAACTATACAAAACGGAACACTTCGCAGGTGGACAATTACAGGGGAGTTCTCCTGGCACCTTCATGATATAGTACAAGACGAATCCCATTAGTTATTAGACAAAGTCCACTGACAAGCAAAAACCGAAACAACAAGAGCTGCCTTAATTACTCCTTAATCAGTAAGTTGAGAAATACGGACTTACATTGGAGTGATGCTGTTTCAAACAAGAGAAAAAGATAGACCTATCCTATCCAAACTTTACCCTCACCCAGTCTTTTCTGTTCCCAACGTTTTGTGATTCTTGGATGTATCATTTGGCAACGTGATTAACGTCTGCGAACCTAGATTCTCCAATACTTCTCGACACGCCCCTAGCTAGTCTTGGACTAAAAGTGAGGTAAAAGATATCTGTGTTACTCACTACTCTTGCCCGTAGTTGACCCACCTCTGGCAAGAGTTGACAGGGACGTGCAGGTGAAATGCAGCAAGATCCAGAGTTGATCGGACTCTGACTACAATCGAGTGCAGCTAGGCCAGTGAAAACTTACGTCGGCAACGTGTTCCTTGCAATCCCGGCTACGTTTATCCATCTTTAATGCATTCCTTCTGTCAGACTGCTATGGATGTGATGGTGTCTTACACTTACTCATTCCGTCATTGACTGTTCTCAGTGATGTTTATCGACACGATTTGCTAGTCTAATCTGCCATTACCGTTTGCCTTTAAAATAAAACGCGAAGAATTCACTTCACATGTTCAAAAGTTTTTTTGAGTGGACTCGTAACTATTCCAGCCTACCCTATGTTAGACATGAGTTGAATACAGTATGTATTGCATCGTTTAGTTGACACATAATCGTAATAATGATAATGTGTAGCTTTCAACTCATCCGTAAATGGCACTCTTGGCATTTATTTTCAAGCAGTAAGTGTATTGATAGTAATATTACAACATAAAAATTGCATAGCAATGGTACAACACGACAAATGAAAAAACCCAATAGAAGGCGAAGTGTGATTAAAGAGGATGGTATTAAAATTCATGAAAAACTAGACTGCTGCATCACTAAGAAAATAGTTTAGACGTTGTTCAAATGTACTATTCTAAGAAATCAGTCTTAGTTGATCGTGTACCCAGTGTCCAACGCTCGCAAACCAAAACACGATAAGGTTTGTCACGCAATTAAAAGTGGCACAATTCAACGCGAAAATTGCATTGTCGCGACAATTATACCAAGTAAGGCACATTTCCAATGTGTTTTAGACCATACATTTGAAGGTGTTTTAAGGCTCCAAATAGTCCTCTCGTCAGAAGTGAATTCAAATTCATTGGCCTCTGAATTCAGGCTGCGGTTGGTCTTCTTCCTCATTCCACTACGCAGAAGTTGCCATCTCGAGCGTTCAATAACTTGGGAGGAAGCGTACTTGTGGCTAGACGAAATCGTAACACCCCATATGTTACTACACGAGATTTGATAAGAAAAAGTAGGATATTGCATCAACTTGCTGTCTCCATAGTTTCAAGTTGAACACCACTCACGTTTGATGGCGACTTTTGCATTCATTTAGTTTTTCCAGACGACCTTTTCGAGTTGGTCCTTTCTAAAATGGTACTTAAGTTAATTACAAGCTGTGATCATCAAGAGATTTCGCCTTAACCTTATGTAGCTGGCATTAGAAGAATACGGAAATGAGTCTGTGAGGGTAGAACTAGACAGAAAAATTCAAGAATATAATCAACCAGCTGAACGGTATATAGGTGGCACTTTGTTACTGGCTTGAGACTGACCGAATATTTTTCAACTCGTAAAAGGAACACTGCTGTTTCCTGAGTGATCTAGTGTTGTTTGTAACTCAAACACCGAAATCTTAAAGGCAATAGCTTTGTATGATGATAGGGAAGCATCGTTTTTAACAAAAAGATCATGTATTTTATTTCCTAAGGTCTTTTTTGTGGATCTTATGCGCTTAGTTTATTCGCACCACTTTTTAATAGTTTTGATCGCGCAGAAAATAATTTTATTCATCTTCTTCTTGGGAGCGCATTTCCTTTCGTACCCGCGAGAAACAAATTGGTATGGAATAATAATACATCGAACGACCTTGAAGCGCAATCTTCTTATTGGGCAACTGGCTATCCAAGAGGGGTTGGAGAAAAGCACATATAGATATATTTATATAAATACATTTATATGTACATATATGAGGGTATACACATGTATATATAAATCTATGTGTGCGCATATAAATATACATATGATTATATGTATATATTTATATGCACATATGTATGTATATGTTTACATACATTTGTACAAAGTTATATATGTAAATATAAATATCTGTATGTAAATTATTATATATACACATATATATATGCGCATAGAGATATATGTATATATATATACATATATATGGCCATACATTTTTATATAGACATAGACGTATATATATGTATGTATACGGATAGCTATATATATGTGCATATTTATATTTAGCTGCATATATAAGTATAGATATATATATGTAAATAAATGTAAATGTAGTGTATTATTGTAAACAATTATATTTACCTCAATACATTAGTATGTATATATAAATGTTTACATAACCATATATATAAATATATATATTTATATAAATACATATATAAATATGTATACTTACATATATATATATATTCATATGCACATATGTATCTATAAATATACATATGTAAATGTACATATATATATATGTATAGATGTACACATTTATATGTCAATGACTATATACATATACATATGCATGTACACACCTCACTTGACCAACGGCAGTAAGCACTGCGAATCGGTTTGAAAACAGACGCACACTGCTAGCTGTCTGGTATACCTACAGAGGAACCACTGAAGAAAGATTCAGTGAACCTCACTTGACTAACGGCAATAACCACTGCAAAATGAAAACATGAGCATAGCTCGTAAAACCATGTCGTAGGTGGCTCTGACGCTTGAGAGCGCCGTTTCTTCTTAATCCTGCCGGTTTGTCACGTTGTCGCAGTCAACGCAGGTGTAGACTGGTTCAGAATCGTTGTAGTTGGCACAGTAGTGGTGGTACCAACCTGAACACTGACTGCACTGTACCCAGTGCACGGTGTCTTTGTCCAAGTCCACGGGATCCTCCTTTTGGAAGCAAATCTGGCAAACGTTGCAATCTACAGGCTTTGAGGCTTACTGCTTTTCAAAAGTCTCCCTTACTTTCTTTTTTGAACTGCCTTAGCGTACCTTCAACGACCCGTCTAATACGAGCTGTCTCCATGGGATCCCCGATTACATCAATCTCCGGCATATCTTGGTCAATCACATGACGTTTATGTTTAGACTTCCTACGCATGCTAGAGACAAACGGTTGTTCTATGAAAGCTGCGGGCATCAGGCTTAACTCATCAGACATGCGTGCAATCTTAAGTGTGGACGGCATCTGTGTTACACACCTTGGGGCATGCGTTCTGGGGAAGGTGCTTCAGGTAGGGATATTTGAATTGACTACAAAGCTTTTCCTGACCAACGGAACCCCTCTTCTACTAACCCCTTCGGGGTCAAAAGATTCATGTCATTCGCTACTGTTGTCCACTGTTTTCTCCGGCCATAAGTTGTCGAACGACGCTCGCCCACTTATCTGCACAACCTCCCTACCTGGGATTGAACAGTACAATGATAGGTCAGGATGGCTAGAAAGTAACCCATTTATCCCTCGCAACGCAGGTACATGTCTACGATTGTTGACTGCGCTCATACATTCTAAAGTAACGACTACATCCTGGCAGGTGAGAAGTGGAAACAGGTGTAGGCATAAAACAACCAGCTCATCAAACTGGGAAACCGGGATTTCTGCTTCCTCAGGGGCTGGCAGCAACCACTGATTTGCCGCAACCAAACTGGTGAGGGGTCTGTCGATCAAACGAAACACAGCAACAATATGACAACAAGGAATCATCCATTGGGATGAGAAGCAGCAGTCATATTTGGTACCCCCTGCAGTGTCAACGTGGAAAATGCGCCCTATGCTACGGCGCACTTCCCACGTGCCTTTCGCATAGGCTACTTCTACTATCTGGGTGCCGTTGTAATGCCTCAGGAAAACATCCCTGGCATATTGTGACGATGGTTTCAGAATGACTGACAGAAATTCCCGGCCTACAGCCGGCTCAAACAACCTCATGCGCTCAGTGTTCAGCCTACACTGGCGTTCATCAAACACACTGTTACACCGTTCCACAATATGCTGGAGAAATGCATACACACTGGATCGTTTAGACACGGCACTTTCGATGTGCATGAATTCGTTCTCAATACGGTTGGTGGTAAGATTACCGGACGAAACCATGGACTTAAGTTTATGCGAGGCCCAACCCCTTTTATAAGGCAAACAATTGCTCGCACGATATTCACATGCCTCATTACTGACAGAGTTCACAGTCTGCAACAAACTGGTAAATTAGCCTCTGTTCCCAGTGGAAACCATATTGCGGGTCCAGTGGTAAATACGGTTCTTCTGATAATCGCTTAGGCCTACCAACTAGCGGAAACGCCGAGACACATCATGCAGTAAATGAAACCGGCAGAATACAATGGCACAATGTTGGAAGACTTCACCTATTGCCCTCATCTGTGCTGCTGAACGATCAACAATGAATTTGCGAACAGCAGACATACAAGGCAACATTTCAAGCAGGTTTTCCACAACTATCCAATAACTGGCAGTAGTTTTGTTCAGCATAAGTGCGTAAAAAAAATGTTATTCCAACTTCACTTATGTCTGCCAACATAGCATGCCATAGTATAAAGCTGCCATAATTTAACTGATGAGTTGCATCTCCTAGAATGACATCTCCATACCTGGGACACAGTTGGAATGCACCTTTCGGTACAAACATGACGAACCTTAACACTTTCTCCCACAGTAGAAACCTATAACTGTCTTCCACTTTTAGTAAATCTCGCAACTTCATAATTTCGTTGCGATGATCTAATTTGCTGTACATCGTGCGTAGATTAGATAAATCGTGCCGACGCATTCTAATCCCATACTTCCTGTTCACATACGTCCTCATTTCACGAGCACCCTTAAAATGGCTCATCATCTCACATACATGCAGTTTAGCATAAATAAATAATAAATATTCGGCTTACCAACCTAAAAGTCGTGTGAGTACACCAGGTTTACCTTCTCGATTTGATATCCATAGGTGCGGTAATGGATGACCCAGGAGGCTTGACATCTGTAATCTGCAAAACTACAATTTATCGTAACAATTGACCAAATAAACAACCGTTTGGAGGGCTCCGTTCGCCTTGTACAATGTACGCATGTGTACACCGCACTTCCATACGGGCAGCCTGGCGGCAGGTCTATTCCTCTATGCTTCTTAACACTTGCAGCTGTCTGCGAGGTGTTAATTAAAAAGCTTGTACAAGTTTCCCGTTGAAATCTGCGCAAGTCTTCAACATACTGTTCAAACTTTCGGAACGTCAACTTGAATATCCTTCTAAAGGTGCTTTCATCGTTCACCGCCATGCTGATTCAAGGTACGGAAGTGATTTACCAGTAATGGACAATTTAAACACTATGTTACGTCCGATGTTATGATATATGATGTTTTTCAGATCTGACTTGGAAATATCACTTGTACCATTTTACTAAAACTTCAGATCACATTCATTCCATCAGAGTTTTCCCGTTTTTTTATGTACGAAAGGAACCGCACTCCCCTCCTTCTCTCTGGAGTCATGGCAGACGTTGGTCGACTTCAGCTTATGAACAAAAGGAGAGCGATTACTAAGATAAGTAAAACTGCTAATGTCCACGAGTACACAACTTGCGCTTTAATAGACTTAGCGTTTTTTCTAAAGGATACCTACCATCACAAGATTATACTTATCATGTCCAGGTGTCTGTTGATTGTATTGTTGGGGGTACACATGTGCGACCTTTCTTCGGCTAGTGAAAAATCACAATGGTTAATACCCTTGTGGAAAAGTGCGATGCACCGTATCTTCACATTAGCAGAGAAATGGCGTTTCCACCGAGTGCTTTTCACTCAAGGACAGATACAGGCTACAAATTTCGACGTCAGCAGACAGTATGTTGGTCAATTCTCGTTCGAAAAAATAGAGACAAACATGATATATTGTTTTCCGCCTGGTTACGTGAGCACGGTTTGTCTCAGATGAAATAAAACTTCGTCGAGAATCATCCCATATGAAGCAGCTAAGCAGTAGAATCATCAAAATTAGAGGTTCTTTAACCGCTAAGTTTCCCTGAAAAATTTCGTCCTATGGAGGACCACGAATGTGAGGATGTTACGGAAGTACATCAGTTCCCGATGGAAATCGGCCCGTGGCTGGATGATAAAATATAGGTGAACAAATTCCAAGTTTCTGATTTTGCATTCACTTACGTTGCTGCTCAAACTGATCTGTGCACTGTGTGGGCTGTGTGAAACCAATATTAGAGATGGCCTTTATTCACTTTGCAGGTCTATACGATGAGTCAAATCTTGTTTTCTGTCTCTATTGCGCTGAAAGTCTGTTTGCAGACGTTCGATTACATGGACCGCTGTCCTCGTATTCAGTTTTCCCATTGGAGTCGTATATCAAAACTTTGTACAGGGATTATGCGATCTCAAATTGTAGCCGCCTCATAAATTTCACGAAATATAAGGAAGAAAATGGGTATGTGATTACCAAGTGTCAACGGAGTAGTGAGCAACGCATGCCCATCATCCATTTCACAAACAGCAAATAAAAAGTGTCGGTTTGTACGTGAAATCACAAGTTGTGGTGATATGGAACCTAACACCGATGTGTTGGTGAGCGGATTATCTACCTCCATAACGGCTGTGGGTGGAATACACAGCTTCTTGTTACATGTTCCCGCATTTGGACCGAGATGATCCCATCCGGTAGATTGTACATTTTCCAATGCTCCCATATGTACACGTCCAACCGTTGAGTTGTCCACGAGAGTATTCAATGTAATAGTTTAGATTTACTTTGCAAGAATGCTCTCATGTTCCGTCTGATTGTTCACGCTTGGAAACAGTTAAAAAATAAACCTTAACTGATGTCTTCCCACTGTTATATATACTTTGCCACTTGGTAATTCTCTGTTTTGGTCTACCAGATTGCGGAACCTAGTGACGAAACTGTGGGTGCTGTGCAGAAATTATCGGTTGCGCAATACAGATCCGTACTGTGGTCAGGATCAGGCTTTACGATGCAACACAAATTACGTCTAGTGAACATGGCAGTCGCAGCGACTCGAAACTACACCAGTTGAAAACGCATCGCGCAACAGGTAATGCTTTTTTGATTGTTATCAAATTTTCCAGAGAACCTGAACTTTGCATGTATATACCAGAGTCTATTAGAGCATTCTTCAGGAATAATTGATGATATGGTGATGTTGTGGCGTTATACCAAACGCCAAAGATAAGGTGAATTCCACGCCTTATACCACTTGCTAACAACCCATTGTCAGTTCAGATGGAAAACAAAAAACGGACTGTGTATCTGTTTGTGGACTGTTTTGCATCATCAAATAACTGAAGAATATGTCGTACGTAACTGTATCTCGAGACAGTGGATTCCTTATTCCTTGTGGCGCCTGCTCAGTTCTACAAGCCGCATCACCTCGATGTGTGTGAACTACAATATATTTGCAATCTAATTCAGTTATCTTCATAAGCCTGAGTCAGGTAGTAGAGCATCGTGATACATCTTTTGCGAATCAAACGGCCAAATTGAAAACGGATTTGAGAAGTAAAACCATTTGAAAACGTTAACTATCCTCGTCAGGTGCCCCTCACTACTTCGTTTCAGGAAATGCCAAAATGCGCGAGAAAAGTTAAGCTTGTCAATACAGAACGTTCAGGTTTATGTACCCTTCCCATATCCCAGACTAAACTGAAAATTTCGTCTTTTGTATAATGCGAGAATAAGTTCCATTTAAATGTGGTTTGGCTACTTTAGCAAATAGGGATTGTGCAGTTTTGAATTAAGCTTCCTAATAGGGCTGCGTGCAATTATTTTCCTGTGTTCCCTGAGTGTTTAAAAGTGTCGCTTTGGTTCACTCCGAGGTCGCTCGGTGAACGCTAATGCTACTAGAATACATATACGGAACATGAGCCTGCATTCCTGCATACAAATGTATTATAGGTGTAATTCTGCACATGATCTACCTTGTTATAAGTATCCGCGGGATTTGAAACCATAAGCAATACACTTCAAGGTTTAACCAATAACCTTAGGCAATTCGAGTAGAATGCGACAGAAGCTTGCACAGTATTTAAATTTTTCGTTCAAATATTACCAGGTACATTTTTAAAGATGCCATCCTCAGATAAACACAGTTTAAGAGCGTTTGTGGCATTCGATAGAATTGGAAAGGTCCTTAAACTTATTTTGAAGTTCCGAATATTCTTGCTGGCCACTGGTCTTTAGGGAAATCTTTACAAAACTGAGTTGGACCAGCTTTATTTGACCTTTCGTAGCCGGCAAGCAAACTTTTTTTGACACATTTATTTGATTACTGATGAGTAGTCGGAGATTTGGTTTATTTTCAAGTTGACTATCATTCACATTTGATCGCAGCCTTCGCATTCTCCTCTCGAGACGATCCGGCAACATGATCATTGCTCACAAGCGAAAGTGATTGAACGTTCAGATTTTAAAATTCCGTTGTGCCTAATGTGACGTCAATTTCGCAGTGGTCAACACGGTTGCCTCATGTTTGGAGCGGCCGGAGTTTAAATCCCGGAAGTGGCAAGCATATGCACTACTAATGAGCTCTAATGAGATCGAAACTCGAGTCTAGTGTTTCTTTTCGAAAGAGGCTGGCTGGAAAGTCTGTCTGAATGCAAAGAGTGCGATCAAATGTGAGTGGTGGTCAACATTTATTCTAGTATTGTTGCAGGTAGATTGAAAAAATATGCAGTAGAGTGAAGTCAAGCCTGTCTTCTTAACATAAGATGGCTGATTTCCAGCTTTCGGCAGCGTTCTTGAAGTCTCTGATAAGGTAGGTGGCCAAAAACTCAGCCAATGCATGCTAGAGACTTAATAGCTAGCCTCTCACTTTTGCGCAGATTGCCGTACATAAGCTTACAACACTCGAGCCGACGTTGTATACAGTTTTAAAGTAGCTGTCTGCGTTGAGTATGTGATGACGCCTGTAAATGTGCCAGAAATTTGGCGACCGTCCATCTTGTTTTCGTTCACTCCCCCCTTGATAGTGATTGCAGGTCTTGTTTGCAGAGACTTATCTGGCCACTCGAATTACATCAGCAGTGAGTTATACCTTTGAGGAAAGTTACTCTGAGTACATTACTGAAGGATAGTATTGTTTACTTACCAAAACTTGTGTCCACGCAGAAAGCCGGTCCTAATTTCCACTATAAAGTGCTTGTTTAACTTTACCCTTATGTATGCGCATCACGGTCACCTGTGTGAAATTCAGTGATGCTAAATCTGCCTTCTGATTGGTCGCGATTTCATATACCGACGGCCCATTCATCCACGCAGTTACGAATGAAGCTACCCTTTGTAAACATCAGAATATGGTTTGTACTTTTCCGAGTTGAAGTGGTTACTGCATCGTTGCTACAGTCTGTAAAGATTAGTAATTACACTCAAACAGGTACAGAAAATACCCTCGGGTTCGCTTACTTTCCACCGCTTCGTTGGTAGGCGACACTCAGTTTGTGGCTCCGTTTATTTGAATAGTTCATTACAGATTTTGTAAATCAGACGGATTCAATATTAAAGTTTGCTGTTATTTTCTTCTTTATGTAGCACGTTACTAATAACAAACTCGCTCGCACGTCCCCGTTTATTGGACCGAAATCAGTTGCACACCAGAGCGAGAGTTTATTGGATGTTTGCTGCGTAAAGATCGCCATCATTCCGGGTCCATTAGATCGATGAATACCACGAGTATAATAAGCGTATCTTGAGGAATCAGCAGAATTCCGACATGAACATCTTCTATGCACCGAATTGGTTTAGTAAACTGTGATTAGCTTGCATTATATTTTCAGGATAGGCTCCGTGAACTGAACATACAGATGAACACGCAACATCAATCGAACGCAAGTTGTTAAAAAAAAGCTTATATGAAACGGCAGTATTCAGTAAACTTATAGTATCGTAGTCTCAAGGGGGTTGCACGCATAAGAGTTGTTCGGAATTAAAAAGTAGTAACTTCATCTACGGAATATCATCAATCCAATGATTTGTGGGTAATGTGCACATCAGCATGTTTACACTGAAAGGTTGCTGGCAACTGAATACACAGTTTGGCCTCGGAGTGAGAACCAAATGGAAGCCGAATAGGCTGATTGAAATAACGAGCAATGTTTGAAAGAGATGGTGTAAGCATCTAGATTAGCCCTAGTGGCACATCAAGACGTTCGACCGCCTCTTACATAAGACACTCACCACTGAATTTAACTGAAAAAATGTCGGTTCCACTATTTGTGACCTTACTAATCAGAAAAATGCGTACAATTTGAGTCGCCTATTCAAAACCTACTTTTCGTTAACTTGCCGTTATTTAGTTATATTATATAGTCGTTATTTCAACGTGATCAGCCATTTACAATTCGTGATGTCCAAGCGTAAAACAATAGAAATGAAGATGCCAGGTTTTATGGTTCAACTGATAACTGTATGATCAAAGCGACCGATTGTGACTGATTTTTTGATTTATTCGGAAAATGTTAAATGTGGAATAAAAACGAGATTTCAACGAGATCACCTTGTCCTCTGATGGTCATCTACTCATCGTTGACTAAAAAGTGTCCGACGTGATTGATCGTTGTTACATTCTCGTTGATTTTACCGGGACAGCACTTTGTTGCATTTCAGACGTTAACTAAGATATTTCATTTTTTGGTCGATTCCTAAAAATTGTGTAACCGGCCCGAATTTTACATGGTAGTGATATCTTCTGCGTGTGCAATGATTGATAAGCTAGAAATTTGGCAGATGAATACAACACCCTGTAGAATTCATTACGAAACACCAGTATGTTGGAGTACCGAGGTCGGCTATCAATGAGATGACTGAGCGATGGATATAAAAATCAAATATTACACTGACTAATAAATAAAGCAACTAAGGAGAATTAAACGGACTAATGAATTTCCATTAACTGCGTATATTCACTTCTTGCACATTATATATTTATTTAATACGTGGGCGGACCACCTGAAACGAGCAATAACATAGTGAGTAACAACGGAGTGTTACAAATGCGTGCACAGCAGTTTCCGTACTGTTACGACTGTTTTCATTATTGTACTTCGGGAAAATACACCGAAAGGAATTCGTATAAATAATATAGCCAACGTATAAGATCAAAACAAACTGGACATAACTTTAAGACGCAGGAAAAATAAGGACATTCGTTAATCGGTGCACCTATGATAACAATAACACACCTACGTGAGATCGTCCAAATTCGAATTTACGCGGTAAATCGACCGTTAACGATGCACTGGAAATAGTACAACCTTGTTAGCATATTAAAAACAGCAAAAACGCAGATAAAATCTTAAAGAAAGCCTACAAACGCACCGAAACAATCATTCATTATGTAACCAACTTTGGATGAGATCACTTTTTGACCGCATGCTCAGAGTCTGGTAAAAACGGGAAGATTTCGAACTTAACTCACTTTGGATGACATTTATTCACGTCTGCGTCGTGTTAAAAGTGAAAACCTGTGTAGTGACTTACATGATACACCGGCAGCCACAAGCAACATATCTAGGCATTGAAGTACACAATAATATCAACAACAGTGGAGTCGGCATACCAATGCAGCGGTTAAACTTAAAACTGTCGGTGTTAATTGGGCATAACAGGTCTCCATTCAGAACGCCATAGAGATGAAGATATATGTTCACTTTTAAAACCGTTGATGTTTTTACGTTTCATTTTCCAAGATGACTTCCGTAAATACACCTAGATCATACATGAAGTCTATGTGACTGAATACCTGGGTTGTACTGTCCACATACTATCAGATAAGTAATTTCTGGACAAGCTGTAAACCGTGCAATGTGAGCGTTTGCGCGCTTTCAAGAATAACTTAGTCAGAGAACTCTGAAGCATGAGTATGGGATTCACGAGCTTACCTATACAACACTAGTGAGGTTGCCACTGGAAGTCATCGTTCAGGCAAGTCCGTAATAACGAGAAACCGACGTGATTGCGGTGATTGTTATTCAGCTAGAAGCCACAAAATGGTTGAAAATTTTTCTGCCTTGTTGTACGACTATTTCTCAGGGCCGTAGTCATCTTCTCTAGCTTACATTGATTGAATAAGTATCTTTCTGCCGGCACAAAAATTCCCAGATCCCCGGGCAAACATAACATGAACCTTTTCACCATTGTGAATATGGCACATCTCATGAACCACATGTCTGACTTGCACAAATACCAGATGGTGTTTTCTTTTTCCTGATGTTTATTCTACTGTGGTACATTGTTAACACAAGGAAGACATCTGATTCTCATCATAACACTTTGATGTGCTATGACTGCAAACATCTTTTTTGTATCGCTAGTGAATCTACAATGAATCTTCTTTCATTTTTGAATTATTTTATGCTTTAAATTGTAACGGTGCGTCTTTGGTCCTCACAAGCTGATAACCGATTGGAAGTTTCAGGGAAAGATTCTTGGTTGAGTATAATTCCCGTTATCTACTTTTGTGATATGTGCATGTCTGAGTTGAGCATCTGGGTATAATACAGGCACCTGGAATCCCCAATCTCTTGAATACAACGGTAGAATACAATCTGTAACTTTTGTAATGTGTGAGCGACGGTTGTGAAGTTGAGCACTTTTATGAAGGATCAGTTTTTCCTCTTTGTATCCTATCAAGTCATCATTATCCTTTGTGTGACCAAAGAAGCATACTTTCAGCTTATTGCCAACTCACCTGTTCAGCGAATGGAGAACATTTGGCGGAATGCGCCTGAATCACGAAATACTAGTGACCGTGGCCATGAAACTGGAAGAAAAATTAACAAATGTTCCTAATCGATTGGTTAGTTCAAGGTTAAGAAACCGGTGTGTTTGTTAAAGTGGAACCAAGTAAGGGCTAACTGGAGAAGAGTGATAAGAGATGAGTGTAAACATCTGCCTATACCGGGGTCGAATGATAGATGTGAAAATGCACTTGAAGTAATCCAACTGAATAAAACATTGTCAAGTAGAAAATTTTAAGAGAATTTTCGCCACTCCTCAAATGGCGAAAAACAATGAGATGACCCTTCTGCTCAATGGAAGTGCTATTACCTTGGGATAAATTGTTAGTCAGCCAGGTAGCGTGGACTGAAGAGTAAATATGTGTCCCATAAAACGACAGTTTGCTACATCAGTGGTGTTAGGAGATCGTGTCATATTGGTACTAAAAGTAGCCCCAAATATTTGATAGGTAAACACCCAGGCTGGTGCTTTCATTTAAATCTAGAATGGAAAACGTGCTATAAAATTCTCTGTATTGACTTCTTTCACAGGCAGTATACAATACTTCAGCATATTCCAATACGTTAGGGACAAACTTGAAGGGTTCTGACTAAATCGGTATTTCGAAGAAGCCCTCAAACGAGGGGAACAAAGGAGTCGAGCTGCGATTCTTGTGTCCAATACCATAAAATCTGACTAATTTAATTTTACCGGGATAGATGTTATACAAAGTAAAACAAAAAACGGGGGAAGAAATGTCCCCTGTAGAATCCCAGAGCCAGTGATAAGTAACGATGAGGCTTGATCGCGGATTAAAACAAACTTTCTTTGTTCATAAAGTATTCGAAAAGAAGCTCAACAGATTCATCGAAATTTTTCAGCGTGAGCTGATCGAAATTTTCAAACGCATTTCCTCAGGTGAAGGAAATGTAAAGCACAAAGCCCATGAATTCATCAAGGATTGAACTTAAACAACGGCAGGTGAACTTTCCTGATGTGTTAGCTGACCATACTCTTGTTTGCCGTATAAATTTCGAGTAATTCTTCGAGGATACCATCAAAAAGCCTCAAAGTACGCTTCGGCGTCTCCAGGGTTTCTTGGATCGTATTACCAGCAAACCAAATTACCTCAGCTATGCCCTGAAACATGTCCACAACTTGTCAGGTAAGCAGTTCACACAAGTACGGTTAAAAATACTTGCTATGGGGTTAAAATACACCCGTCCATCGAAACAAGTCAACCAGTCAACGATTCGAGTTCAGTGTTAAAGCCTAGACGACCAGCTAAAAGAGTTGCCTCCCGCTCAGACATGAATTGCATGCTGGTTTCATGCTATAATGGTCCATGATTCGCAACAACTTTCATGGCCACCCATTCGCTAGCCTTGCTGTCTCGTCTATGAAAACCATCAGGCTACCAAACAACCGAAGTAGGTGCAGGAAGTGATATTTCTGGAACCAGACAAAGGGGTTGGCATTGTATTCCTCTATAATACTTGACATTAACCAACTACTAGCAAACTTTCCATCACATGAAACTTGAATATTTGTAAAATTCTACTTTGGTTCATGATGTTTCTTTGTCTGTTTCTGCTAAATGCCTCGAAACTGTTCGGTTCAAGTTCGATGGACATGCTTATAAGTAAGTTTATATAGCAGTAGGCAGTCGGTTGAGCCTGACATCGGCTGACATATTTTTGGAATAGTGGAAGAAAGACTGCTGGAAAGTATCGACCCTTCTTTGGTTTATAAACGGTATATCAACAACATTTGAATATTACCTGATTTTGATAATTCTCTAAACCACTTGAATCAGTTTAATCCCATTCGTCGAAATTCCCGTGTCAACCTCAAACAAGAGTTAGACAACTCACTACCATTAATAGATATTCCAAATTGCAAACAACTTTACGGTACACCTAGCCAGTTTGTTTATCGAAAACCACATAAAGTGAGCAATACGTACAATCCTCTGCATTTTCACCCGCGGTTGATGAATGTATTTCAGTGTAAAGCCTTTTCAGTGAGCAATGGAAGCGTGCACGGCCGACCACCTCAAGTCTTAAGAGTAGCTTATGAGGAGTGTTCTGCCTGCAAATAAGTATCCGGTCAAACTCGATGAAATTCATAGCAAAAATGCGTGGCTATCCTCCAACTACAAGCGGCGCGGAAGAAGCAGGTTCCTATTAAACTTCCTCACACAGGAAGCCACAATACTACCGGTTTAAGTCGGAAATTAAAGTCTGCTTTCGATTGTGTTTACCCCACAGTGGAATTGCGTTTGTTGCTTTCCACGCGCAGGATGAGCCTCCACTACCGCGATTGTCCTTCCTCGGAAAACTGCTTTCCCAATCACCCGTCAGTTCAACTGCAGTTGCGGTGATTCACACATCCTCAGAACGGACCGAAACTTACTATACAGGGAGGCGGATCACGTCCCCAAGGGGTTAGTGCAAGCAATGAATCAAGGCGGGTCAGCATACGAATAATCGAACAAGAATTCGGCGTCTTTGACCGTGGAAACTTAATCACAACAGGGCACACGAGTGACTCCGCCACTTCGTTTATGGTCATATTACGCTATCGTAACCCTATGTACTTGGCGCTCTTTGAGGTTCTGCTAATCCAGCTTTACGCACCGGCCCTCTCTTGGCAAAAAGTGCTGACTCAGTCAATTTTGTTACCATGGCAATGAAGCCGTTTATCCAGACCTGATTGCATTCATGTGACGTTTGTTCATTTCACTGTTTTGACACCCTGTTCTAAACCTATATAACTGGATGTTTTATGTAATCGACTGGTAAGAATAAGCAAAATGCTTGTGTCACGCAATGATATCTTCTTGCCGTCTTGGTGAACTGGATAAAGGAGACTCAATTTTTTAGGCAGATGAACTGACTAAAATCCTTTGTAACTACTTAAATTTTTATTCGAGCGAGAATTATTCTACTGAAAGCTTCCAACGCCGTAGACGAGCATGATAAAAACAGAAGCTTGTTGATTGCTCTATTTGGGAATTTATGCCGTCTTCCAATAATCAATAGTTTGCATTGTGTGAGACGCCTGTGTGATAGGTCATTTGGGTTTAGACATAAAATTTCAGCTCATTACAAAAGAACGGTTGATAATGAGCCGTTAGACCTTTTAGTTTTGATGGAAATCAATCGGCTAGGTTCTGTATGAATCACTGAGATCCCACTAAGAATGGACAAACCAGTGGGGGAAAATTAATGCATGAAAGCTGAGAGGGAAATAGTCGTTAACAGTTTCAGATTGCCACCAAACTTGCTGATTTTCTTGACTGGTCGTTTGAAGTGATGGTCACCTTGTTCTGAACTCGCTAGGTTTTATCACACCACTTATCATCCAGTGATATGTTGCTGCATATCGAATATAAACGTTCCCACTGGGCGCTGGTATACTTTGAAATACATTTCGCTGATGAGTTAGCATTTCATTTGTAAATCGTTTCTTTCCCTCGAGTTGTCTGCTGGGGTTCGCCGGAAAAAGTTTATCAGCACAAATACGAATTATTCCAAAAATGTTGTTTATGTCGGAGCAGAAATTCGGATATTGGGTTGGGTGGCTATAGTAGATAGACCAGTAGTCGTAGACAACCGAACTCAATTTGGTTGCGTGCATCAGTTTCTCAAGTCTGCTACAAGTGTTGGAAAGAGATCACCAGCCACTCACTACGTGGCCTTCACGATGAATGAAAAACCCTAGCTGTGTTTTACCGTAAACCAATAACAGAAACTTACAACAATAAACAGTTGCAAGGCGGGCGCAATCTGTTGAATTTAATCAAATGCACACTGCTGAGGAAGGCCAAAGTAAGATGAGCATTGGAAATGGTGGGAGAAGTTGCAGTGCTTTGTAGACCTGAGGTGTTAAAAAATTGGCATAAAATTGAGGTCAACATAAAATATCTAATGATGTAGAATGAATACTCAGCAAGCTACTCCAATTCCCATGAGAAATGACCTATCTCAGTTGGAAAACCACAAAATATAAGTAAATGTGACACACTAAAATCGAGCGAAAACAACCTAAGAATCTGGGCTTGCGCTAGGCAACCAAGTAGATAAGTTAAACATTACAAAAGTGTTCAGAGCTAGCAGTGAGGGCCAGTATGAGCAAATAGAAAATCTTCATCAATCGGTCTTCAACAAGAAAGGCAATCCACAAAGTTGCTATTGAATCTCCAAATTTGGACATCTTCCTCTTCGATGTGTTCATTCAACCGAGGTTCCTGCAATTCGGTCACGTCAAAGTGAATTTAATCGCCAATCTGAGTATCGTCATTAACCTTAAACATACCGTGGATGAGAGAACGGACATTTTCACTTGAAAACAAAGGCCACTGCAGTTTCGTGAAGTTAGGTTCCTGGAACGTAACCAATCATCCTGCACAGTGATTTCGGACTGCTTTCAATTTTTAATCAGTTAGATTTACTTATTGTTAATGGCCTTACACAGAGGGAAGGACGTCAAAGGCGCAAAAACACACCTTGGTTTAACATAATCGCAACAGGATTCTACGGTAGGGTTACTCACGCAAAGTTGGTGATTAATGGAAACAACGAGTTGAATACATTCGAAACATTTTCCCTGCAGTGACTGAGAATTATCCGTAGCTGGTAAATTCGACAGTTCAAAGGCATTAAAATTAGACTGTCTCAAATATGTGATCTTATTTGCGTACTGTCGCCAAAGAAGTCGAAAACCGTTCCTTTTTATGACAGAAGTGAGTATGAGCCTGGAAATATTTCATAAAACGACCGATAACTGCTATGCTCTCCAGGTGGCGCTGAGGTTAAAATATCAGTCGTTACCGTTACGAAGATTGCAAGGATTTTTTGGTGAGGTTGTTTTTGCCGTTTGTTTCATAGTTAACTGTCTTATATTGGGAAATAATGGTGTGCTATACATAAATTTGATGATACTACTATTGGTACATATTTTGTAGGAGTATTTCAGTGAAAGTCAATCTTATGGTTTATCCCATTTTTCCAATTCGGTTGTAGGCAGTGGATTACTTACAGGGCTGCAAACAGCTATCAGGTGATCGATAATTGTTGAACTTGGACGAGTTAAAAAGTTGTCTTGGACGAATACATGAAAAGCCACAATATTCGCTACGTGCTTGTTTCATGCACAAAGATAAGCAATTGTGGCTTGAAGTGCGATGATGCCAGTATGAGCCCTGTCGTGATTATGTGATACTGATGCACCAAATACAAGCGACGGAAGCACGAAAGCCGTGGATTACGGCGTGTTTAGTGAGTTGTATTCACACATTTCTAATTACTACGAGTATTCGCATGTGTACCGGGACACTCTTTGTGCATGTAACAACTCAAGTGGGAAACACAATGAGATTTCACTTAACTTGAGAAAGTAACCATTGTACTTATATGCTTGTTTTTCATTCAGCTCTTCTCCATACGCTTTGGTAAACCACACACCTTTTGTTCAGCCTCATGTCGTGGTGTTCATGCATACTGTTTATGTGACCTGTCAGCGCTGTGATCACATCCGATCAGCACGATGTTAACGCTGAAGTAAGAAACACTATTCTATTTGATGAAATCATGATGGGTTTATGGAGTGTTTGTCAGACGTTCCGCCGTCTATCGAAATCTGCAACGTTCAGCTGCCACATATAACCGTAAGGTGCAAGTGCCTTTAGTAAATGTGGGCATTTGCTAACGTTCCACATCCACATCCGTGTTCGTAACGGAATATATATCACAGCAGCTACCTGAATGCAATTTAAGTTTCGTTAATACTAGAATGACTGGTTAAATATCTATCGGATTTGAGGCGCAGTCAAAGCTAACAAGCGCGCACTGATTTAATGTAATCTGTGCAACTGAGCGTGCTACCGTGTTGTTGGCGCCATTTCAAGTTTTGTTCATGTAAGTTTTGTGTGTATGACTATTCGGGCATTTTGCTCGTGGGTGTCTGTTGTGTTTTCTTTTAGAGAACTGCTTCTGGAACTCTTACTTTGGAAAACCCTTGTCACAAACTCTAGTCAAGGGCGCAAAAATGTTTGGTCACGTGGTGGGGCGTTTTCAACCACATCCTACTCCACGTCTTAGAATAAGCATGCGCGGTCCTGACGACTTGGTTTCCCCAAAACGTGACCCAACAATCACTGAGGCTTTAAAAGCAGGAATTGCTGCTTTACAACATGGTTTGAGTGAAATTTCTGGTTGTCGACCCAGTATATCATCTAGACGACACATACAGCGGTCAAAAACAGACTGTTTTTGGTACCATGAATGTTTTGGTGACCGGACCAAACAGTGCACCAAACCCTGCACCTACACATCATCAAGTCGATGCAAACTCTGTAACCGACCTCTGGCGGAAGGCGATGCGTTGACTCACCCTGTCCCCTCATTTTCGCATGGAATGTAAGTATCGGAAACATTTAAGTGGTGGATACTTCGGCGCAGGCTTATGTGTTTCCGTCCACAAAAGACGGGGTGCCGAACCGTCCAGTCCACAGCTCAGCGCTGCAAATGGTACGTTTGTAGCCACTTACTGGCAGCGTTCTTTGCCCCCGGCGGACATTCCGCGGAGTGTTTACAATTGCCGCGATAACTTACGCTATAGATGACGTCAATTTTCTGTGAATTTTCGGCCTTCTGTTCGATACGAGACGCCCTATTTTAATCACTCTCCGCATTTGGCTAAACTTGCTCGACACTTTCTTAACAGTTGCAGCCATAACACATGCACACCCTCAGCCTCTTCACTAAGTTTTCACTGCTAGTTCGCGTGCCGAATGACATTCCAACAGTGATCCCTGGTATCACACATCACATCTACACCAAGAGAAAGTCCGTCTCAGCACTGCCTCACCGGTTGGATCATGACTAACTCAATCCACCAGGGCAGAATTCCACCGCACGCTCGAACACAAATTGACACACTCTTCCGATAATCCACTGACCTTACCCTTACGTTTGGTCCCTAAGATGTCAGGTGACTGGAGCCCATGCGGTGGTTACCATGTGCTCCATGGGCAATCGTCCTTGAAACGTACTCAGTCCTGCACATTCAGGATTTAACTGCCTACTTTTGTTTGCTAGTCCATCACAACAGGAACCTCTTACACATCAACGTACTCTACTCCAACGTTCGCTATAACACGGTGTCACGGCAAACTCCACCAAATGCGAACTAGATAAGACCACAATGGAGATCTTGAGTCACAAGTTCTCTCGATAAGGTCAAAGCCACCTCTAAATACCCCGAACCGAATTCTTTTGAGCAACTTTGTTGTCGTTGTGATATTGTCAACTACTACCGAGATGTGCATACAATGCATCCAATAACCGACCTCCACTGTGGTGGTGAACGTAAATCCCAGTTCACAAATGCTGCAAACACTGTGTTCATTGGGCTCAAAAATACGCTCGCTTACTTGGCTCGCCTTGTCCATCCTCATCCAAAAACACCACTTTCAATTGTAACCAGCGCTTCTGACACATCTGTGGGTGTCATGTATCATCAGTCCATTGGAAAGTTTAGTTTTCTCCTCCAAACGTTACAACCAGCGGAATCCCACTACTGTATGTTTGATAGAGAGTTACTAGCAATTTATTTAGGTGACCCCTACTTCCTTCATTCGTCGACCTTTACAGCCCCCACTTATCACAAACCGTAAATCCATTCTTTAAATATCTCATCCGACAGGCGTTCTCCAAGGGGAGTTAAACACTCGGGCTTTATCTCTCAGTTTACGACTGACATACGACATACCTCAAGTAAGGAAAACGTTGTGGCGGACGCTGTTTCACGTGTTCATAACCTTAGAGTATCTGCTAACGATGGCACTGAGTTGGCAGCTGTGGCTGCCGCCCAAGCCGCTGATTCTGAAATTGTGCAGCTTTGTCGAAGAAATTCTCACAATTCAACCCGTATCTCTGAAATCTTCAGAGGAAATAATCTTGTACGATACTTCCAAAGCACACCTTGCTCTATGGTGCCTGCAACCTTCCGCCCCACAGCGTTCGATAGGCTACCCATTTTGTCTCATCTCGGCATACGCACTTTAGTTAAACATTTTAGTGAGTAGTTCGTTTGGCCTAAAATAATCTACGATGTCTGCAATTGAATGTGTTTTTGTCCCCAATGTCAACATTCCAAAGTTCATCGTCATACGAGAAGCCCCTTGACAATTTTTCTTTGCCAGACGCGCGTTTTCACCGTGCGCACGTCGATCTGATGAAACTGATGTCACAGTTAAATGGCTCCATTTAATTGTTACTGTGTGTTGACCGCTTCGGAAGATAGACTGCAGCCATATCGCTACTAAACTGATCCCCAGGAACGGTAGTCTACAGATTTCTGGAACGTTTGGTGGCAGATTAGATGTCCGGTAGTGGTGACCACAGGTTATCGATTATAGTTTGAAGGAGATTTGGTGATTCTCTTACCTCCTTTGAAATGCAAGCACATTTGCACCATGGCTTACAATCCGGCAGCAAGTGTGATGATCCAGCGTTTCCGTTGCCAACCAGAAATCGGTATCAGTACGCACGCTAATCCCTCATGGAAAGGTGTGCTTTCGTAAGTCCCCTCAGGAATGCGGAACATAGTTAAAGGGGAACTATACGTCATTGTGGCCCTACTGTTTACTATTGGAACGTGAACGAGGTGAACCCTTTTCACATGCACCTTTCACACCGTACGATTACGGAAGTTGTACAGCTTGTTTGGCACACCGCGTGCGAGAGCTACACTTCTCTGTAGGCTAGAGAGTAATCGGGTATGCATGTGCACACTAAGCCATCTTGTACTCATGTCTTTTTACGTACTTGCGTCCATCACTGCAAACCCCATGCACCGACTTCTATCGTATCCCCATGAGGGAGAAAACTGTCAGTGTTGATCGCAACGGCAAACTGTAGGTAATTTCTGCTTACAGGTTGAAGCCAGTGTTTGTAAAAAATCATCAGCCGAGCTGCCTGTATCAACTAATAGCGTTCCTCGCTCGGAAACCCCGGTGGCATCAAAGAGCATTCCGTCCCAAGAACCTTTAGCGGTTGTCGACACTGTGGCAACCCGAAAGCCTGCTCCATCTATCTTCAGATGTATTCTCTTCGGTTGGGAGCGTCGCAAGCCTGTACATTTCGCGAAATATACAAACGTTTACTACTTTTGAGAATGACTTCTTCCGGTACAAAGTACGCATATTCTCATGTCCTATTGAGGAGGTCAACCTGGAACACTTACACGACTTCCAAGTTGGACATCTAAGCACATATCCCAGAACTAGTCGTCTGTTGGTTGCAGATGAGCAGCATGTCAGAGATAATGAAAAACTTCAAGGGTACGTGTGAAATGAAGGTGTACCTTGAAAATAAGTTCGTAATTAAGATGCATTCGGACAATGTACGCAACTTACATAAGAACCAGGATAAGGCGGATCCTCTAAACAAACTCATTGAATTGCGAGATCTATTGAAAGCAGAAAGACAGTATTGTTTGGTGTTAAGTGATAAGCTTTCACGGTTAATATTGTTCGCTCCATAAGGTTCACTCCCAATTTGTCCTAAATTTGCCGACGTCATTTTCACTGATGCCACTCACCAGTTAAACTATGGTGGCTTCAAGCTGTGCTACGCAATGCTGTTTGATGTAACTGGTGTAGGTGTGACGTTCGTTTACGCAGTGATGCCTAATAAAACGACGGCCAGTTACCGAACGGTTTTAGAACGTATGTTGTAACTGTTGCCGTGCACTTCGCCTTTTAAAACCTTCGTCGTTGATCGTTCATCCGCACAGCGACGAGCAATCCGCGAGGTTTACCCTAGACGTTCCAGAGCATTTTGCTGCTATCACTTAATGAATGATGTATCTGAGAGCTGTCATCACCTGGTAGGCTTAGAAACGTATCAAAGAAACCGCGTACATCAGTGGACGCGTAACATGATATTCATGGAGAAAGTTTCACATTTCAACAGGTCACTGTGGGCTATCAAGTCTGTAAGTCAGGAAGATTCCCAGTATCTGTGGAAGACGTGGTTGGTCTGTAAATTTGGCTGGGCTTCTCACTTACCAAAACGGACCGTTCTCTTCGGTAACTATACAACCAACGGGATGGAAAACGAGGACAGGCACATCAAAAGTGCTGTGTGTGAACGTTCTACAGTGTATGAGTTATTAAAACATTGTTGAGCGCTCGGAGATTAAGTTTTCTGATCGCCTGTGGGCTGCTGGCAAAGAACGTATGAAACTGTTTCAACTACCAGCAGGATATGAATATCTCTCAACATTTCTGAAAGCTTTATCAAAATATGCATGATGGGTTTGTCTCGAGTACTACAACAGTAGTCGGATACAGGACGTCGCTTATGAAAAGTGACGTGGTACTTTCGGTGCACGAAACAAGTGTTTCACGTTGTCATTAATGGAGACATTAGAAGTGGTTGTTGATTCTTTTCACCACATAGGCATATTCTCGCGGTTTTCCGCGTGATCGACAGACCGATCGGTAGGTTAACAGAGAAATGTATGTGGGCATTCCCTGCCACTGGTCCTACTGGGTTTGCGCCCAACGATTTGCAGGAACCTGTATTATGCATGCCCGCCCCTGTCGCACATTCTCATTTGGATTGGATTGGAAACGCGGAAGAAATATGCCAAGATATTGCTGTTACGTTGGGTTGTGTGTGATGAAAACAACACGTATTTAGAAGCCTTCCATGGTATAAATAAGTTGATATCAAAGCATCCCGACCTCATACTGGACTGTTCACTCTCCGGACGAGAGACTTTGCAAATTAGCATTAGGAAGGCGTTCGAAGGTTTGTGGCAAGAGGATAAGACAGGATAAGCCGAGAACTGATACTACTGCTTTTCTGTTAAAGGAAACGGTCGCAGGGGAAACTAGTCAGAAAATGTTTGATTACTAACATATCCTCCCCTGTAGCATTTTCCTCCCATCGGTCATAATCGTCTGGACCCCCCTATCACATCCATTAGCAAGGCGGTATGCGAGTCCAATGATTTGAGTCATATGCCTGTCATTCCTAACACGTGTGCCTCAGTTGTCTCCACAGAGCGCAGAAGGTCTACACTGGGAAGTCGAGTGACTGACAAAAGTTTGCTACCGATTGAAGGTATAGGACGTCTTTTAGAAACAGCACGTATTAGGGGATTGACTACAGGTGACTTAAAGCAATTTAAAACAAAACTGAGAAAGCATCTTGCAAGAGGAATAGCCATGAAGCCGTTAAACAATGACGTTTGTGGGATATGCTACTTGAGGAAGGATAACGTGGACTTGAACGAGGACAACTTCAACCGGGTCCAGTGCTCCCATTATTCTTGTTGGTACCATCATTAGTGTGCCGGCAACCGCCAACCTGACGTCGACATCACCTGCGTGGACTGAGAGACGACTGAGCAACCCACGTTAAACTCACAAATGCACGCTAACCAAGAACACGGGAGCAGTCCCACTGTACTTTCCAGGACAAACTGAAATATTCTCACTGCCCTCTTCGAGGCCATTTGGAACTTGATTTCCAACATGAGCCCTGCTCACCTGTTAACATGCGTACACTTGTTTACTGAGGACAGACGATGAGGGTCATTGAGTATTATTCCAGCGGCAGCCTCCTGGGTGATTAACTGACTGGGCATGTAATGCTATTCCACGCCTTATTCAACACTCATATTCACGTATTTATCCAGTGTTACATACACACGTGTACACATATGTATACACGCATACACATATGTATACATAAATATATGTGTACATAAGTATGAGCACCTATACACAAACATGGATAAATAAATATACCCGTATAAATGCACGCATAAATATGGTTGGCGGCATCCGATTCGGATTAGCCTGTCACAGTGACCGAAGCCAAAGGGCACCTGCGCTTATCCATCACTACAATTGGCTTGCGCTGCACCACTTGCAGTTACACCCACACACCACATATCCAGTGTAAATCCGAAGAAATAAGACCGGAAGGTGTGCCAGTTGGGCCTTTGTGTCCATTCGGCCAATGCTGGTAGGCCAGTTGATTGGCTAATGAGGAAAGGAAACTCATATCTCTCGGAAACTAAACAGAGAGAGGCTGTAATGACGAGATCTAAACTAAGAGGAAGATTTGTGAAGTGTAATACAAGAAGCATTGCAGTATAGGAGTGCAGGTTGGTGAATCCCAGAGAAGATAGGGATGAAAAGCGAAATTCGCATTGGACTATGAAAAGCCAGACAGACCATTCATCGTACAGTACACCAATAAAGCCGAAGAAAAGAATGGATAGAAGACCACAGACACTCAAGTTTCTGAAAAGAAGAGCGGATTAATTGTCCACGACCAGGAGGCTGGCCGACGTAGTCATTAACAGAAGTAGAATGGATACACTGATATGACCTACCTGAGCCNCGACCCATACACTGCACATGGAAGTGGCTCAGATAGCTCACGTTCCCCTGGTGCAATGTCCACGTCTCTCTGCCATACAGCAGTATAGACAGCACTATTGAGCCGTAGACACATGACTTGGTGGCCATCTTCAGGCTATGATTCTTCCAGACACGCCTTTCAAGACGTCCGAAAGCAGCACTAGCCTTCGTCACACGTGCACTCAGCTCGCGATCCACGGACAAACCTGTAGACAAGTTGCTATTCAAGTAGCAAAAATACCCGCAGCCATTCACAGTGTCTCCAGCGATGGGAATTTGGGGTGGAGGTACACAAACAGCACCTCTACCAGGAGAAGGCTGGAAGAAAGAAAACGTCTTACCTGTGTTGATGTCCAATCCAAACTTCAATGCTGCCGAAACGAAGGCTACACACAAATATACATGTATACATATACACATAATTCCATACACAGTTATGTGTACACAGTACATATACACACCTGTAATTATAAGTGTTTGTGCGTTTACCCATGCATATATATATACATCCATGGATGAAAACACATACACGTTGAAAGAAACCCATATATATGCATATATACACGTGTATGTACATACATGTATGTGTATACATGTATACATATGGATATATGCGTTTATACGTGTATGGTGCACATACAGTAAATGTAGCATCACCCCATGCGCCATAAATATATGTGTATATAAGTATGAATACATACCGTAGTGGACAAGTGGGTATGCGCTCGACCTTTGTCCACTAACAGTTTAAAAGGTCCTCCCTGAAGAGCAGTCGCAATGTGGTCCCAGAAGGCATCGAATTAAAAGAGCGCGTTAGGGTTTGGAAGTAAACCGCATATTTCCAGTAACGTTCGGGAATATGACAAGTGGTCTGTTCCAGCTTACTCTGGAACCAACGGCAGCAACCAACAAGAGAAAGAGAAGAAGCGCGAGGTAGACTTTAGCCCATTTGGCCGCACTCAAAAGCTTGCCGGGCGAGAAATGCGTAGAACCTTCGAGTGCGTTAAGCAACGTTCGGGAAGATCCGGTTTAAAGGACCTTGAGGGTGGACTAATAGAGGGGTCGTTAGCAAAAGAGCAAACATTCGCTGTGTGTGCAATTAGTTGCACGACGGGAGAAACCTGCACTGAGTTCGCATCATGCCTCCTATAGCAAACGTACACAGAATCATGGGTGAAAAACAAACAAGTGAGAAAACACGGTTGCAGCCGGGCTCTTTAGAGAAGCCACACGATCGTTGTTTACTGCGATATGTGTACTCATACTTATGTATGCATTTCTGTTTATTTATAACGCATGGACTGGTACCACATGTCCAATCATATGCCACTGTGTAAACAATTTTATGTTTTTATATCTGCACTCATAGATATATACATGCTGGTGTATATTGATGTATACGTATACATATGTGTTTATATATATATATATATATATGAGAATGTAAGTGTACATATGTTCATATACATATATTTAGATTTATATATACAATATTTACCCAATATTTACCTCACACTCAAGTAGCAAAGTTGTGCGGAGCCCGCGCCAGCCCCGCGCTGGTAACGGCGGGTAATAAAGAAACTTTCCAGCAAAGTTTGGTGTTCGATGCACTAATTCGCTGTTCCCCAAGTACGAAATTATCGGAAGCGAAAAACAGAAGACCGTTGGGGAGAGGGACAAAATCTTTATTCGTCGAAATGTACAGGTGATCTATGAACGGCACCGACACGCGACTTAGCTAGGGAGGCTAGAGACCGTCCGTTGACCAGCGAGTGAACCGGAAGAGTGTGACACGTGTGTGTTCGGGTTCGCGCCACAGCCACATGACATGCAGACAAGCAACCGGATAGTATACATCGTGCGAACTGTTTTACTAGCCCAGGTACAACATGCAACTGTGAGTTTTGGGACTATTTTACACATCATTACCACAGGAAGGACAGTGAAGTCTCCAGGTCGCTGCAGATACTCTTTAGGCACTTCCAAATTCGGCAATTTTATTAATTAAATTTCGCCACTCATTTCTAACATTCCTGAAGCTTCTGAAACACTCCCTCAAACAATCTGGTAAAGAAATCCGTGTAAGTAAAAGGCGCCATGACCTTCTTACATCATTATATATCATGCAAGTCCACCTATTCCGCCGCCGAATCTGCCCCTAAGCAGTCATATCTACTTCGCCGCCAAATCGATTTTTCCCAAACGATAATCGTGGTAGACAAATGAACAAAAATGGAAGTTAGATGGTAGAGAAAAGTTTCAACTATGAGTAGGAAAGGACGCATCTTCATTACCATCCGAGACAGAGCAAAACTGATGTATAAAATTCTTTCATTATCCCTTCTAGTCATTTCAACCAGTCTGTTGACGTTTGTTAGTTCTTATCGAGTAACCTGAATAAACCCTCCCCGACGTGTACAAATTTCGGACGTGAATCACAAGAATGCAAGTTTTGTGGGTTTGTTTGAAATCCGATATCTTTGTAAATACTTGAGAAAGAACAAAAAGAATGCGCTCGTCGTAAATAGCGCAGGGAAATGCATAATACAGGCTAGCCACCCCCGTACTCTTGAAGAAGTGTAAAGCCTTGTAACTCCCACGGCATCCACCTTGGCGATCACGACAGATTAGCTACTAATATCACTCGAATTCACGAAGTCGTTCGGACAAATGCCACTGAACTAGATAAAGAGAATAATACAGATTTGAAATTGGAGTGGGTAGATTTTTTGTCGGGGCTAATAACGTCAATGGTTACCAGTTTATAACATTTTACTCATTGCCCGCCAAAACCCTCGGGATACCGGTATATCTCGGCGGGTACTTTGCTACATGAGCGTATAAATACATTTATTTATAGAAATGTATATGTATACATATATATATGTAGACACCCGTATACATGTGTATATATATGTATGCATTTATGCTTGCATTTATACACGTATATACACGTATAATCGTACATATATACATATAATTATTGATTAATTAAATCAAATACACGTGTATATATGTAAACACGTGTTTGTATAGTTTTGCAGACACTTTTCTGTATGCTTCACTTACTTATCATATATATGGTGAATATATTATACAAATATCATATGCATATAATACACATGTGTTTGCTTGTGACGTACCTCATCATTGTGCAGACAAACGAGAAGATTGGGGCGTGATTCGGGTAGGAAATACGTGACACTTAACGTACAGATCAGAGAGTGAAAGTACACATACTGATTAGTCCCCTTCGCGGGAGTCTTTTAGTGTTTGATCAGTTGGCATGACGTAGACAGTATGCTGTCCTGTTGATTTCGATTTCTCGCTACACCACACCCTTGCTAATGAGGCACCCTCCCGGTGCCACGGGTACGTCGTTCGGAATCTCAGCTTCCGCTCCGATCTCTAGTATCTCCTCTGGTATCTCTGCTCCTCTTGGTGTCTTAGCCGCTCTTAATCAATTGAAGTGTACGATCATGGGCTTCTGACTTTTTTCCGAGCTTCTAATATAACACAGTGTATCACTGAGCAACCGTTTGACCACAAGAGGGCCTTTCCACTCGCGATGTAGTTTAGCGGGTATTGCAGGTGAAGGGACGTCTGTGTGCAGGTAGACTTTCGCCCCAACTATCAGGGGGTTCCGTGTGCTTTTTTGACGTCGTACGCTTTTTGTCTTCATCGGGCTGCGTTCAAATGAGGGCGAGCTGGATGATGACTCCTAACAGTTGAGTCCTGCAGAGCTATGAAGTACACTGTGATCAGCGTGGGTATTCTTCCGACATACGGTTTTCGTAAATCTGATGGCAGTCGAAGTTACCGACCAGTCCACATAAAGATCGGTGTTTAGTTGTTGGGAAAGTGGACCGTGCTCCGATGCGCCATCAGACATTGTGAGAGTGTCTTACTCCATTGTCGAACTTCGTCCACAAATGCCTTCATCGGTCCCTTCAGTGTGCGGTTGGTGCGCTCGACCAGTCGGTTTCCCTCCGGGAGATAAGACGTCGTCCGTGTTTTGTCTATCCTCATGAGTTTACACAGCTCATGCATGGTAGCGCTTTCAAAATTGATGCCCTTGTCAGAGTGCGGTTCCTCAGGAGCGCTCCAGTTGCAGATCCAACTGTTGAGAATGGCCTTGGCCACTGATCGAGCGTCAAACGACGACAGCGGCACAAATTCCGCAAATTTTGTAAAATGATCTACCGTTACAAGAATACACATTTTTCTTTGGCACGTCTCTGGCATTGGTTCCATTAGGTCGACACCGACGATCTCATTTGGGTATCCGGTCTCCAATGGGTGTGAAGGTGACCTGTTTTGTAGGCTTGTGTTTTTCAGCGCCGAACGAAAGTTAGAGCTGCGACAGAAATTTGCGAGATCTCCCCGGGGGTGGGACCACCAGAACACCGCTAGCGCTGCTTCGTCCAAGTTATTTTGACTCGCATGTCCTAATTCTCGGTGGAGGTCCTCCGACACTTTGTTTGACGTTTGTTCGAGGAACGATAACGCGTCCAGTGTACGTGGGCCCATACTGTCTGTACAGAATGCCTTCTACCATCGCCAGTTGTTCCCATTGGGCCCACAGACATCGAGTCTCCCAACTCCAACCTGTCAGCTCTTCACCCGTCGGTCTGCTTCCACTCGATGATATTCTCACATAAATCAATACCACTTCGGGGTCATCCTTCTGCAACTCACACTATCCGTCTGTTCGGTTCTGTGGACTAACGGGTGCCGCGTGTTGCGTAGTGCAGAAAGGACAATCCTCGTGATCGCGGGTTGCCTTTCGGGACAATGAGTCGGCATTCTCGTGCCATCTTCCTGGTCGGTGATAGCAATCAAACGTGTGCTCTTGTAGGTACTTTTTCCAACGGGCAATCTGGTCTTCTTTGTCGCGGAAATCCCTTAACTACGTCAACCATTGGTCGTCAGTCCGTACCGTGAACTTTTTTCAAAACAGGTAGTGGCGACATTGTTTCGAAAAGAACACTAGTGCTAGCATCTCTTCTCTCATTGTGCAGTAGTTCTTTTTCTCGCGCGTTCAAGGATCTACTCCCGTAGGCAATCACACGTTCTTTTCCTATCTCGTCTTTATGAGACGACACTGCTCCGAAACCGTGGTCGCTCGCATCCGTATATAATATCAACTCGCCAGCCTCCCTGGAGAAATCCGGGGAAGCTTGTATTGGAGATCGGTACAACGCCTTCCGCTGCTGGTCAAAACTCCGTTGGTGCGTCTCCGTCCACTCGCAATCGTTCTCCAGTGGGGCATTCAGGGGTCCCACGATCCTTGAGAAATGGTTGACAAATCGCTGATAGTACGAGGCCAACCCCAGAAAACTCTTTACTTCACCAACAGTCAGTGGTATCGGCCTTTGCTCCACCTGAATCATCCTGGTGTGGTCTGTTTGGATGCTGTC
The DNA here is from genome assembly GCA_008508345.1 of Paragonimus westermani. NCBI lineage: Eukaryota > Metazoa > Platyhelminthes > Trematoda > Plagiorchiida > Troglotrematidae > Paragonimus > Paragonimus westermani. The sequence continues at coordinate 42,478 of QNGE01001725.1, forward strand.
CCTAGATACGTCGTGTCCCGAAAAGTTGACTTTCTGTTGTATCAGTCTGCACTTAGTTGGGTTCAGCCTGAAGCCAACTTGGCGTAGGTGGTCTGATATGGTTCGTAATTTGGTGAGGTGATCTGGAGGTGATTTGCCGTGTACGATGACATAATATATATATGCTAACCACTTCTGTGGTATTGGATCACAGAATAGTGAATGCATTAGGCGCTAGTATGTCGCCAGAGCGTTTAATAGACCAAACGGCATTGTCTTGAATTCGTACATCCCAGACGGTAGAATGAAAGCTGTTTTTTTCTGTCCGTCTAGTCACCCTCTACTTGCCAGTAGCCAGATGCAAGGTGAAGTGTAACAAACCAACAGGAATCACCCAGCGCTTCCAGTACGTCATTTTCACACGGAAGGTGGAACGAGTCCCGCTTGGTGACACAATTCAGAAGTCGGCAACCGACACAAAGACGCACTTTTCCCTCCTTCTTTTCTACTGGTACTACTGGTGTTGCCAAGATGAATTCGAGGGCTGGATGGTGTTATTTCCCAACATCTGTGTCATCACCTCCTGTAGATCTGGTTGATAGTGGGCTGGCATCTGTTGTGTTGGGGTCCGTATCAGCCTGCAAGTTCCTGTATAGATATGATGTTTTGTCATTTCTGTTCTCCATGACACTGCCGAATTCCACGCGAACACATCACGTACTTTTCGACCAGATCTGTCACACTGTCCTTAAATAGCTCGTCCTCTTCCTAGGCTCTAGTATTGGAACCCTGTAACAATTCAGATAATTGTGATTCCATATTGCCTGCGCGGTGGGATACAGTGAACACTTCATTCGTCTGTGATCCCTCTGTACTTACTACCAACCCTCATTACCATGTCGTTCGTTGAATAACGAACAGTTTCCTCAGGGCTAAGTCTATACGACAGTTTAGTCTCTCCATGACATCTACTCCAGGAATCATGTCTCACGGTAAGTGATCAACGGCCATCACGTGGTGCCTGGGGTGCATCCCAGCCATGTTCAAATCAACCTCGACTTGTCTCCTAACAGTGAGGGGGCGTCCCATTCATTGTCAAAAACTTATTGGGTAAGCGGCGCCAGCTGCATCGTGCTAGATGAGTCGCTACTTTTGATTCTACGAGGCTGCAGGACACCCCGGTATCTGTGAGACAGGGCACACTTTGTCCGTTTATGGCGATCGGAGCTACGGATGATCTGCAATTTTGTGACAACACAATCGTCAAATGAATCAAATGGTCAGTGTTTGATTTAACTTGTTAGAAATCAGTCGGTGAAATGTAAACGCCGACTCACCTGAGGTTCTTCTGTTGTTGTGACCGCACGTTTGTGCGAGCCGACCGAAAGGATGGCAGTAATGGCAGCCGCCTCTGTTCAAACATGTCCGACTCCGTCCTTTGATCCAGTTCTCGCGTTGGTGGTTCATCATTGTCTATTAAACGGAGGCATTCACCACATGTCGGGGGCCAAGGTTCCTCCCCAGGTTGATTGCGATCGCATCGGTAGGTCGTCCGACTTCAGTATCTTGTTCCAGTTCGGTGGTTGGCTCCCTCAAGAACTGTTCACAAGTCTTCCGGGACGTCACTCCTTCACCAAATATCCCAGAACTCGCTAGTCCCGTTTCTCGACAGGCTGCGATAGGAACCCTTGACGGGCTAGGCGTTTTAGGTGTCGTGCGAACGCCTGGAATTCCTCGTCGTGACGTCGGAGGCGTTTGTGAAATTCCCTTCTGTAGTCAAGCCAGAGAACCATAAGCGTCAGCGTATTTCTCAAGCGTTCATACATTGGGTCGTTTACCCAATTTCTCAAGATTTCGTCTTCCGGTGCAGTTGTGAGCGCCTCTCCTACGGAAAAATTTGATAGTGCATCTGGTTGACGGGCGGTTACAAATGTGTTCGCATACCGGCGGGTCTGAATCTCCCAGCTTGAGGTGTCTCCACCCGGATGAAACTTCTCGGGTGTCGTGACCGTCTCCGTAGTATTCACTACGATGGCTCCTCGGCACACGATGGATTCTGCCAGCACTACAAAAAGGTCCAAACTTCTTTTAAAACTACCTGCGGTTCATCCCGACGGCAAGTTCTCTTCAGGTAGGAGCGTGTATGAAACACGGGACACATGACGTACAGATCAGAGAGCGAAAGTACACATACAGATTAATCTCCTTCGCAGAAATCTCCCAGTGTTTGATCAGTTGGCACGACGTTGGCAGGCTGGAAATTATCCACAGGAAGTAAATGCCGTCGTTATTATACCGTTACTATGTGAGTTTCGAAGGCGGGAGGAATATTCAGAAAACTATAACATATGTCTATTGTGCCGTGAAAAATTGTTTTGTTTTAATGTGTAGAAGGATTTTATCAATGGCGTCGAGGAATTGCGCTATTTTAATATCGAAACAGGTTGACGAGATAGCTGAAATTTTGCGATTTGGTAGATAGAATGAGTTAGCAACGAATAATTAACTAACGTGCGCTGTGTGTGTTGTAGATCATTTTCCGTGGACTTGTGTGTTCGATATTCCGTGAAATAGACGCCAGCAGTTGATAAGTTCGAGTGTCCACGACCCTCCCCACATGTAACTGGAAATCACTCAAATTTGGAGACGCCGTGGGCATATAGATAAGACTGCCACTGATGTACAAAAATAATGCAGGCGCAAGTCGGCGTGATCTGATTGTCGTGTATACTGCTCAATGTAATCGGGCGTACGCTGCTTTGACATTATGGTAACAAAAAAATAGGCGAGTTTGTGAAGTTACATGAACCCTCCAAAAGGTGATACTTCGTATGCTCTGCAATGGGTAAAGTGGTGAAGACCGGGATGGTAGTGAATGCTGTTCGCGTCCAAATTCCTGAAGTTTGTTCGGGAAATTGTGAAGTACGCATGGACTTCAATTGGGCACGACGTTCCACAACGAAGTACGTACACCTCCAGCATTTTTTGTATCGCCCTGCTACTCTCAAGTTATAATGGTAATACGAATTCCGCTTGGCCTTTTTCGCTGTCCCATCAGACCGGTTTTAGGCGTCCCAGTAACGGGTTTTACATTTGTGCTGTGGAAATTCATGGTTTTTTGCTCAACTATTTTGTATTCATTCAAGTTTAAATTTGTGATCCCATCATGAATTGCCTATTTGTTCCAGGTTTTCACTGTCACTCGTAACTTACCGTTTGGTTTTACCGACTATCCATGGACATGTTTCACCTAGAACCGCACCTATTCGTTTGTGGCCCTTCTTGCTGTCTCAATAAGGTGGTTCGTGGGGCGAATTGCGGTTGCATCCATGGAAGTACCATCATCATCATGGAGTTTTGGAAGAACATTCCCCAATTTGTTTCTGGGAAGTGTACCCGGGAGGTGTACTCCAAAAAAGAAGCTTGTGATTGACACTGGAATAGAAGAACAAAAAGAGTGAAGACATACCTTGTGCAACTCAGCAATTCGCTGCTTAAGACTTTAGATTCTGTAGTTATCCAGCAGCAGGAGAGGCCAGTCAGGACCAGTGAGCTCTGTGCCACACGTCCACCGCTGGTATTCTCTGAGGCTGTTACGAAACTTTAGGAGACTTTAGTGAGATATGCGGTCACAGCTCTTGAAGATAGAAGTTAGCGCGGCACTCGTGTGTTCTAAAAGCGGTCCCTTGATATTGGCTAAGCAAAGGCTTGTTACCATTACACCCAATTTCTGCCTTGCTAACTTGCTGACAGTCGAAAATAACAAAGTGATAAGATGCATGATGGTTGCCCCTCCCAATGAGTCCAGAGGAAATTATCTTAAGAACAGATAAGCTGAAACCTTACCTACCTAGCCTTAAAAGCTTGCGTCGGAGTAAACCTGTTGAAGTGCAGAAAGCGGAAGCTTCGCCCTGTGGAGCAGCGCAGATTTCAGCTTACAAGACCTTTCATCGTCTTCCAAGGCTTTCTAGAATACGGCACATGACGATGCTGATGAATTCGGTAACCCCTCGGAAGCTTCGTTGTAGAAAGCGCCCGAGAGCACACACGGTGTTTGTGAGTTCCGCTTCTGGACGGGCGGCGGAATCGCTAGCACCAGGTCTGCTCAAACTGAAGTCTGACCAGCTGTCCCTCAGAAGGCGCGACAAGTGTCATATGAATCACAGCCCGCGTGTGCGGAGAGCGAAGAAGTGCTCCCGAGGAAGTCAGTGTGCGAGGTAATCACATGGCTGATCTCTGTTTAGCATGTGACAGGTACCAGCACAACCGAACTTCAAAGTTTGTGTTAGACACAAGGCACGTTTTTGAAAGGTTTCTTGCAAAGAGCACCGTAACTGAGTTCCACGCATACAGGTAAAGTGCTCCAATTGCCGTTAGTACAGACCGCAACCAGGGGAGACGACACCCGTGCAACAGTGACAGAAGGTGGTTGTGCGTTGAGACATCAAGCATGGCACTCAATTTTGCCGTGCAGAAGTTCGGTCCCACCCTGCTCACGGGGGTTTATCACCGTATCTCAGAGGCAGGAACCGAGTTGCAGCCATCCGGGAACACTTCGAGGGAATAGTTAGGAGTGAGGGCCTGATAAGGCATACTCGTCGCCACGGACTCCTCTACTCATTTTTCTTGAAAACCTGCCTGTATTTTTCAAATCTGTCATATTTCCCTTTTGCTGTCAACTTGTTATGAGATGATCCAATGTTACGTTCACTCCAACTGTCTTGTTCTTAGGAAAAACCAATGGACCAAGATAGATGGAACACACCAAGCATCTTCACACTGTAGCTCTCAGGGAAACATGGTAGGCGCCAGAGATCAGTGATAATGGAACCTATACCCTTGGCTATTCAGCCTACCGTGATGATTACGGAATAAAATTGCGGGTGGGGTCGCCATCTATGTGAGTTTTGAGCATCTTTCTTCTCTTGTACGTAGCTGCAATGTTGCCTCCTCCTGTGCGATGATGTGTTCACAAACAAACCTCCGTTGCCACGATTTTCTGTTATTGAAAGCTATCTGCCGCTTACCTTTGAGTTCACTCTTGGACGATAAGACTCTCCTGTCTCAGTTGAACGAAAGTTTTCCCAAACATCCTGATATGGATGATTTCATCTCCCAGGAACATCTTGAGCACAATAGGTTCAGCCAGCTCTGAATGATAGTTTCGACTCCCGCGTTAGATGCACAACAAAAGGCCCTGGTATAGTAGGTAAAGACGGCTCCGAGGTACTGTCCGGAGCAGATCACTTCCCTACTGAACATTTTAACCACAAACAAGGGTCATTACGCTGGTCAGGTTAGTAATAAGGCTCACTTAGGTCACCGTGATCAGTTGATTCTGGTCTTCGCCATTCTCTTGTACTGCACACAGCAACCTTTGAAGAAGCAGCTGGTCCACAATTTCAGCCGAATCGAATTGGGCAGAGTGAGAAATCATCAGATACAGCTCTGCGTGGACGCCAAGTCAGTTACCCCGACCACCAACATAAAACTTACATTACATGAGGCTGATATGCATGTTCCACGCAAGTTAATAAGGAACTCTTCTCACCCTTCTCTTCCAGACAGGATTTGCTCACATTTTTCTGGTTGTGCAGGGCTATCTACCAGGCAAGGAGTGTTCAATAAGATCGAATACACGTAGTCGGCGCATCTCGGAAATCTGTCACTATGGTCACCAAAAGCAACCAAAAGTGTTTAAAATAGCAGACTTAGAAGACTCAATCTTCAAATACACACGATCCTGTCGCTCGACCTCACCACCAACCCTGTCATTGCGGCAAGTGAACAGTGAAATGACTTCTCAAACCGACGTCTTTGTTGGATTATCCGGTTATCAGTAAACCACCGGTCACAGCCCTGAATTATCTCCCCAGTGTTTGTCTCCATGAACACCAGAAAGTCTCTGGTACGTGCAGAACTCTTAGTCTACGAGATCCAGGATTTGATTTCCAAATCTAGCCCCTTTGGTTCAATGTGCCCAATCCGAATCGTCCTGGAATACTGAAGGAAGCGTCTTCTGTACTAGTCAAACCATTACACAATATTTCCATCTGAGGGGAAACTGCATGTTTAGATAGGCTAACAGGTCATGATAAAAAGTTCTGTAGAAAATGCCATTAGGCACTTTTCGATCGATTTTTCTGTCACACAATGGTGGCCCTTTGGAATGACCTTTTGCCAGGTTTCTTCAATATCTTTTCTAGGATACAATTTATGGCACTACCAGACGGTCCTATGCTTGGCATGAGCAATGTGTGAACAAGATTTCACGTATTTCCGTGCCTGTTGCTTTCACATTGACATTGTATCCAGAGAAAGCGGTGCTTCACCAGTTTTTCGTTCGCGATTCAAGAAAGCTGACTCCTGCGTGACACCAGAAGTTGAATCCAAAAGGACCGGGGACATTTGGTAATCGTCCTTGCACCCGCGTATCAACCAGTGAACTACCAGAAGTGAGATGCTTCGCATGTAAGCCTCACACATTGACAGATGCGCTCCAGTCCACAAATGTACGAAAAGTTTCACGATATTCGTACAAAAGTTGCGTGCGTTACCAAATACGAAATAACTCACATTTCATCTCACCTATTCCCGATCTGAACGCATAGAGAGAATCCTATCTCATACCCCACATCCTCCAGAGAATGAGAAGAGCTACTAAACATGGAGCGTCTCCGTGATCGACTAAAAGCATGAAAGGTATTCTGCATTTTGTTCTTCCGGGTTACTTCTTTTGTTTATTTGTGTCTGAACACGGAAACTGCAGTACTAATGTTCGGACTGACCAAGGAGACACTGGCCATGATATGAAGTTCATCCAATGCTCCTAATAGAACGCAAGCAAACTGATGGCCGACTCATATTATACTGAAGTAAACCTCGATATATCCCCAACGTCAGACCGTAGAGAGAAGCCTACGGCAGTTTGGTAACCCAACAGCGCAAGAAGCGCTGCCATCTTCACTCACTGTTGTTCTAACCTCAACCAGTGGACAAGAGAGACAACCTGGGTACAGACCATAATCGTTCATGGGTGCACAGAAACTTGGGGCCATCGCGCTATACAGATACTTCCTTCGAGCTACTTACAGGGTTGTGCCGGTGTCCTTTTCTGCTGAGTTTTACCCAGATGGGACATGCCGTCATTTGCAGCCTGCAACACTCGGAGTTTGATAGTTTGGCCAACATTAGGAAGCCTATTGGAGTTAAACGCTTCTTCTTAACAGCTGGTTGTAAACTCGTGCTGTATGCAGTGAGCAGATACTATTTATGTCACAGAGCACGGATCCATAGATGCACACTTGACTTTACAACGCGTAATGTTATATCCACTACGGCGCAAATAAGTTGGGCTGTGTAAGGAGATGTGAAAATTGACGTTGCTGTTCAGTCGTGATATAGCTCATTGGGGTTCTTTATTTCGGGGTTTGGATAGGCGGTACAAAATAATCTTCGCTGTAACCAATTCTGATTTCAAAGACATTGCGCTAGAGATTATCTGTTTTGCCGGCACTCTTGGTTCAACTAAATTCACGGGGAACGGGCATACTTGTTCGTCCGATGTTTTGTTTTTTGAGCTCAAAAGCTGAACCTAAGCTGCCTGTTTCAAACTATCCGGAGCATCATGCTCACCGTGCTGATGATCGGTATTCTGATTGGTCACAAACAATCTCCGCGTGCGAATTGCCTCCCTCGAAATAATACACCGAAACAATGCTCCGAAGCGCCTGAATTTAAATTGGATCGCACAATTCTCTATCATTGTGCAATGAGCCACGTTCCTGCATCAAAGACAAATAGCACCGAGAAATACCTTCACATGAAAAAGAAGTTTCAAGATTAGTGGAAGTTACAACACTGTAGGACCGTCACCAGAATTTTCTGTGGTGCCATCGGAATATTGGTACAAAGGTGCCGTTTGCAATCGACAACGTTCAGGGATGTCGTGCTACTCATTTTTATCAGGAAAACAGGAATATTACCCATTGTCCATCATCAATACCAGCGTAGTTACCTCCGAAATCAAACATCCACGAAGTATCCACGTAACGAGTAAATCAGGTAAAGTTGTGATGGTTGCGTCCGGCCAACGTGAGCACAAATCGATCAAAGCCGGACCCATAATTACTGATCCAGTATTATTGCACGTTATTGTTATTAAGGGAAGTAACCATTTGGGCGAGGATTCGGTGCCCCGGGGTCACGATTTCAATTTGTTGATACAGGGATCACTTTCCTTTTGAACCCCTTCGGGATATACCATTTCGTCTCCGTCCACGAAGATATCTGTCGCCCTGGTGATCTTGCATTCTCCACACCAAAGGGATTCTTGCACGAAGTGTGGTATTGTTTGCCTCACCACCATGCTATACCGGCAACTTCTTTCGTGGTTCTGGAACAAAACCTGGACGCAGTTGTCAAAAGCTGGTGAAACGAGTGACCTTTGGATAAATTATCGTGTTTTAAGAGCCTCTGGTTTCCTGACCATTCCCTCTGCTGATGAGGCTGAGAAGCAAATCCTGGTAAGCGGATAAAAAGAATAGCATCGGAGAAAGTCAGTTCATGGAGCGATTTCATAATCGTAAACCCTCAGCACCAGAACCCGCTGCCAACTCGTCGGCGCCAATGATTTGGCAGCAAATGTGTGCGCGGTAGCTAAATTCTTCAACGCTTGGTGATCCTGTATGTTTTTGATTTCAATGCCCAACAGGCATTTGCGCAGTTTTAGTGACCTTGAATACTGTAGGCGCCTACTTCTGTGAAAGTGAATATCTCTGGCCTGCTGCGTTCGACAACCGGGATTGACAAATAAGTATCTCACCATCTTTAAATTGTCACCCACGCTGATACCAGACCTGGAACATCTACAGGTGATAAAGCTCCTCTGGTTTAGCCACACCTAATTTCGTCCCGTGACCATTTGTTAACTCGTGTCCATAATGCTATACACTCCAGTCCGCCTCCCTCATCCACCGATTTTCACACGCACAACCGTTTCTTCCTGTCACCCTGTCCATCCCTCACCACTGTGAATAGAGCCTTTACACCAGCCACAGTGTAACTGTCATTATCCAGCGTGTTCACCCGAAACCGGGTATTTGGTCACACACCATGCTGATCCTGTCACATTCCGTCGGTTAATTGTTGCATGTCGGTCGCCTGTGCTTACACTTGTTGCACACGTGGACGTTCGACACCCTCTTGTGATCAATCCTAGTTAGTTCTGCAGCGTAAACACATAAACAGAGGTTCACTTTAGTGCTTGATCTTAGTGTTCGCTTTAGCAGTACCACGTCCTGACTACACACTTTTGTTCCGATATCCGTTGTCGTTGAGTATAGGTACGTCGCTTGAAGTTCGTCGGAAAAACGTGCGTTGGGCGTATCAATGGTTAGCGTGGGGGGTCTGTATATTCAAAGCGGAGCGCATTGTGTCAAAAATCCGCTCAATCCAACGCCCATCTAAACTCACTTATAATGGAAGTTAAAACAAAGAACCTACACAAACGTTGTGTAGAGATACCGCATCAGGATTGGAAGGAAAGCCTCACTTTACACCCACCGTTGTTTACTGGATCCTTTGCTCTGCACTGCACCATTTAACTTGTGGCCTGTGCCGATACGATCAGCTAGTAACATGGTGATATCTTTAATACTGTTGAACATATATAAATGCACATTCTTGTCTGACGACTATGAACTACTTGCAACGCATACCTGCTGTCCTCATTATTTACGAGAGGGGCTTCAATTTTTGTATGATTTCTACGGTTATTCGAAGTCCATGAGTCGGAGTATTGCAAAGTAGTGTCGAGGAGTGGAGCCGCTCGCAATTAAGCAGCCATCTCTTCATATCGGTGCGAGTGGAGTCGAGCGGTTGGTCGAAAGTTTTAAACTGTGGTGCAGCATTTGGTGTGTTATGAGGGGGTAAAACCAATCAGCATCCCTGTTCATGGCTGGTTGTCGAGTTTTGTTGGTTAATGAAGGGTCTGACCCATCCGATCGTTGCAACCTGGCAAACATTCGACAAACCAAACAAACTGCTGTTAAGTTACCTGCTTCTGGTCGATTCTCAAGCCACAGAACTGGCGAATTCCAGTTCGTTAGTGTGGTCAACTAGCATGACCTCCCGTGAGTTCACTCTATAAACACGAAAGGAGGCTGCCCGTTGCAACCTTGGTGAAAGCAAGAGGTGTTCGCGTGGTTGATCGATCGCTGGTGTCACTGGCGGTGACTTTCAACGGAGACCGCTGGGCAAGAAAGGTAATACTGTTAAAAGCCCGGTACATTCACGTGCATAAAAGGGACGTGAATACCGGTACTACTGAATGAAATGTTATAATAATTTGGAAAACCAAAGTGGACACTCCCACAAGAAGTCAACGAGCGAGCAAGTTTCCACGGCCCCCTCACTTACTCGTCATCAGTTCTGGTCTGAAAAAGTCGACGTGTGTTACACCTGCGCTCATCCTGTCAATTCCGTAATGCTATACGCAATTTATGTGATGAAGCTGGTCATAACAATAAGGTATGCAAGGGTTAAGGGTGCCACCTGAGTCAGGTTAGGGAGACAAGTGTTGTAGAGCCCTCTACTGCTGCTTGTTCATTGCAGCTGAAATCCACGGCCGGACAGTTTGGTCACAGATGCTCCACGTTCAGTTCGGAATGTAGGTATGAATTCACGTTGGGAACATGATGTGTCACTAATAGATCACCCGATCCCTGAGCCAGGCTGCGATCGACAACGATCGACATACATGGTGTTATTACCCATCTTCAAACTGCACTGGGTGAGACTGATGTGACGATGGTTGGTAATGATAATGAGCTGATTTCAGCACGATCCTTGGTAGTAGAGAGAAGCCTAGCTACCACGGGGTCAACTGTTTTCAGACATCTCACCTGTTCTCTTTCAGCATTTGCTAATTATGAGTGGAGAATATGAAGTCCAATTACGCAACTCGACCTTTTAGTGTTCACATGGTTTAGGATGAATGAAAAGAGGGCCAGATGAAATGGTGATGCGGGTTATCCAGTTTTTTCAAGGCGCCGAATAGTAAATCAGTAAATGAGAAGACATGTATGCAATGCTCACAACAAGTTGAAGGAGAGTGGTGCAATCTCACAGCTTAACTCATCATCATAGCTCACACCAACCATTGTGGTTATGAAGAAAGATGGTTACTTGCTTAAGACCTGTGATGATTGTGGATTGATGCTCAACATGAGACTAAAAACTCTGCGCAGAGACCGAAGAAGAACTGAAAGAGTATATGAGGGTCCTGCATGGTAGCGTGGAATCTAATTCTAATGCGGTTATTAAATCGTTTGCTAACGATTCAAGTTCACACCGAGTTACGCGTAATCTGTTGATCCGGTAAATGCCTCTCATTATTCGACGACAGAGGTAATCTATCCTCGAAACGGTAAACGAGAAGGCGCTCGTAATATCTGGATTTAATACGATACTAATTGAATCAATGTAAAAGTCTCACCTCGAACGTGAAAATCCTCAGAACTCGAGGAAAGTAAGTGCCTGTACAACAACTCGACAACCACGCACCGATCAACAGTGGTGGACGATAAAGCGGGTTGAACTCACTCAAACAAATGGTCATTGTTTGAGTCAGAGCGAAACGACTGTTCGTGTATCGAAAAACGGTGGGAATCATGAGCTACTCAAGAAAAAATACCAAAGAAAAATGTCTAATTTCGGCATTCAGAAGTTTACAGAGTTCGGACTGAACAGGGATAAGGGAAACGGTTCATGTAGACGGTGTAAGTACAAGGATGAGTAATGTATCTCGTTTGGGGAAGAGAGCGAAGTGTAGGGCCACCTTTCAACATCAATCAAAGCCCAGCAATCTCAAAATAACGCAGTAGACCTTGGCGAAGTCAACGGCGGTCACTACGCTTAATGCCTTTGTAGTACTTCAGAACAACTTTCCGTCGTTCGGAAAACATACAATCACCGGGCTACGACTGATGGAGCAAAGGTCCACTTGTCAGAAGTACGCTGCTGCGATGATTATATGATCATATAAGTCGAGAATGCAGCGGGGCTCATTGGGGGAATAGTATCATTTCTGGAACGATTCAGGGGTCAGAGCACGGCGACTCAGACTTCTAAGTGCGTGTTTCAAGTATAGGTGTTGAATTCTGTTGGCTTTATGTATGTGGGATAAAACATTGGGCGGACGCTGATCGGCAAAGAGCTTTGGTCACCACTATGTTGTCATGAAACCAAAGCGTGCTGCGATCAACAATGGGCCGCCTTGAACATTGTTTTCGTTTTGTGCCAAACTTCCTGACGATAGCACAGTCAATATCTGTAGTTCAGTCATCAGAAGCATGGTTTTGAACTTGAAAATGATGGGACTCTCCTGCGAGAGTAACTACAGGTTGTAATTAGGAGGTCAATGTTATCTGCAGTATTCGTTTGAATTTACCAAACTGGCCACGTATACATTGAACAGTGGCTTTGTTTCTGCCTCGGAACAGAGAGTATGCTCGGTTATTTGCACGGCACGGTTGCTGAACAAAACGGGACACGGATATCTGCCATCAAACAACAAAACGCCAGCAGTATGTCTGACTGTCGTAAGACTGCACAACTGTTTATTTGCTGGTGAATTCAAAATTGTTACAGATCACCAAGCTCTACAGTATTTCACTGATGTACAGAAATTAGTCTGCAAGTCGTCAGTGGCAACGGTACAGTGGAGCCTGGTCCTATCATCCTACGAATAAGAAATCATTCATCGACCTGGTAAGCAGATTCTTTGAGTGGATTTTCTATCATAGCATTCCCGCTTTATAGCTGCTGAGGTTTGTTTTCTTAGCTGCCAGCAATTCCCTTAAGCCGCTAGAATTTCATCCAGTCGAATGAAGCCCATTTCATCTTGGTAATTTTGGTGGTTACCAATGGTTCGTCATCAGATATCAAGTGGAAACATCCAACATCAATTCAGAACCGTGGGGAGTGACAACAGAGCCAGATGGTGTGCTGTGTCAGGGAGAACTGTGGTTAATTCCACCACCCTTACGACGGGCGGTGTTTGACGACCAGCGCGATGTTCACTGAGGCATGGGGGAAATAAATAATTGGCTCGACTGATGTAGCGGTGGCTGAAAATCGACACCGGTATCGAGGTCGTCGCAATGGATGACCATGTCTGCCCTCACAAGACAATGACAAGGCCGAAGAATTGGACATCTTGGCCAGACAGCTGCCTAACGCGGTAATATATGCATCCAGACTATTGTGGACCACTTATTGATAAATATTACGCTCTTCGTTGATTGATTCGTACAATTAGTTGCCGACGGTACTTACTACATCCTCACTTTTCACATCGGATATAAGTCCGACGATGAAAGAGATACACATTTCAAAGAAATCACCCGGAACTTGCTACTGGAAGAACAGCAGACGATGTTATTGTCACGCAAGGTTTCCTGGAAACAGCCCAATGCGTGCTTTGCTGAGTCATAGTGACGCTCGTGAAATCCAAAAGTGATCAAATCTCAAGGATAGTCGTCAAGCTCCGAGGTTCTTTTAGGTGTCAAATATAAAAATGATGCGAAACATCACACTCACCAAAGTGGTACCGTTTCATTTCTACAGGCTCCGCGAAGGCCATTGTAAACGGCCGACATGTTCTGCCCCTCCCTTTCGTCGCATAAGATTGTGGTTTATTGACAATCACATCAATCACCAGAAGGACATCAGGAAATGTGAACGCGCTCCGAAGAACCCGCAACCAAACCTGCGAAATTCACTTCGACTCCATTTCGCACTTTAAGCCACTCATATGTTAGTACAAACAGACTCTTTCTGAAATTGAGTAGTAACTAACGTTCTTAAACGAAAAATGGTCTTTGTTCTCCGTGCTATCGCCGTCACCAAGAAAGTAGTTGCCATCCCAAATGCACATATGGAAGAGTCTGCAGTACCGATCAAAAAGAACAATTTCAGCTAGAGGAAAATTGTCAGCTGGTGTTGATATCTTACGGTATCTTCGAATGAACTAGCCAGGTGCGCTCCTTCGTCTTATTTCTACTTCGGTGTCACAGACCGTGATGTCCAACAAGTCGCCCAACCGGCCGAACCGAATTCTAGTAAACCTACCTGCCAAGTGGGGTCAACTGGGAAACCTCATGAAACAACGCTGTTGAGATCTGAAAATGCCAGGGCAAACCACAGATTACTAGAAGGTTGATTGCGGTAGAACGAGGTGTTAAATATGCAGGCAGAGACTAAGACGCACATTAACGTCGACCGTATCCCACAGCTGAGGAACACGACTGTAGTTCCCAGCATCAGCGTTTAAACTCAAGCCCCTTCTTTCGCAGCGGGAAGCTCTGTAATACTTAATGCTCGTCGAAAACGCTTACCGTGGTCAACGGATGATTCAGAACCAAATTTCCTTGTCACCCACTCCATGGCTTCAAGGCGCAAAACGTCGAAGATTCATAGTCTGAAGTTTCTGTATAAAGTGCGGTAGCCTCCGACACCATCTGTTCCCTATAATTCAAGGAAGAACTTGGCGATTCTTAGGAACCCCTCCGTAGGCTATTTAAAGATACACTACGTGCGGACGTTTTCCCGAGTTAAATAAAAATACAATTGCGCCAAATATCAAGACAGACATTCAGCAATCCCTTCTAGCGAACGAAAACTCAGTCTTACTAGTATCTCACGGAAAAAATGAAGTGCTAGGTGAACCACACAGGTTTTCGAGCACCTCCTAGTACATTGTCATTTTTCTCCAACCACCGTGGCTTCCCCGGAAATGCCGAGTATAACGAATGGGCTTATGCCCATCGATAGCATGACAGAAGTGAGGGACAACAGCATCCTCAGAGACGCCACCTTCTTCAATTTTGTTAAGCCGTCCGATTGGCTCACTCAAGCACAAAGTGAAGTTATATCACATCCTGGAAAACATCTGTTACGGCATCATAACCATGCTGATGAAATAACATTCCAGAGTTAAAACCAAAATACAGCTTCCATCTCTCTCTTTGACTTGATGGAGATCTATTGGGAGACCTCATTCATTCGTTCATTACTACAACTACGTGATCGCACGTGAATGATTGCAGTCGTCACATTCCCACACAACTTCCAGTCATCCAGTTTTGAAAAGACGCTGCACACTTGATGCACGCTATTGTTAAAGCTGCTGCTTCACTGATAATCATATTGGGAATAACATAACGTTACGAGCAAGTTGTAATAATCTACGTCTCAACGACCTCGGGTGGCCTTCCTCATACTATCCTCATACTATTGTCTTCCTGTGTTTGCTTTCACGAAGACCTGGCTTACATGTGACGATGATGACAGCGAAATGAGTGTCCCCAGTTATTTAGTTTACCGAGCTGACTCCGATCAATGGGGGTAGGAGATCTACGCGAGTTTCTTTTAACAATGTCTCCCGACACGCGAGGGCATCAGCAAGTTTTTGTCCTTCGATAAATTTGACACTGAGTGACTACAACTACCACTGTGTGTCCAAGACTCACTTCTAGTAGGGGGTATTTATCGTTCTTCCTCAAGCGACGTCTCCAATGACAACGTTGTTCTCGTAACTCTAGGCAGATTCCTAGAATTAAAAGGCCTCATTCATGCTTTTTGTGGATGAAGTCAATGCACTAGAGACAAACGGAGCATCAGCTTTGTGCCAGAACTGTGAAAGCGAGATCTCTATATCTTTCTCGACGCTGAAGTGGGGGAAAGCGTAGACAGAGCATGGCAACGCCCCGAAGCGGCATCGTTCTGGTCAGGTTTCATCTCCGCTCGATCAAGTCATCACTAATGACAACCACCTGGTTGGCAGAGTTATCAGCAAGCTACCGATTGGACACAGTGAACATTCTCCGTCAACCACTGACCTTGTCTATTACTGGTTACAACAACCGGCAAAAAGGTTAAAAGTTCGAAATTTTCCTCAGGCTGATTTAATTCGCCTGGGATGCTGCCCGAGTTCGTTTCCTCTAGATTGTGACTCCGTGGGCCAGAACTACCATGATTCTCAAGGCACAATTCAGAAAGCAGACGAACTGTTTGTATCGCATAAACTATACACCTCATCTTTTCGGCCGTCCATTCCGCGCAGTACACGTCGTCTCCTCGATTACTGTTCCCAGTTATCTGCAAAGTATAAGCTTACATGGGTCAGAAGACCTAAGTGAGTTCCGCATCGTTGGGAATAGGTGCAGGCGGTGAATTCGTGAACACACGAAACGGGCACATAGTAATGCCTTTCAGATAGCTCGCGGGAACGAAACTTCTGATTCAAGCATATGCGATGACAAAGAAAGATTAAACCCTCATCAGGTTGCTTACGACTGTTCGACAGGGAGTATTCTTTTGACTCCCTAGTCGTGACCGAGTACTTCAGGGAGTACTACTCAGCAATCTACAGCGTCACACCGCCGAATCGGCATTTTGTCCTAGAGCTGCAGAAGATCCGGCAGCCACAATTTACTGCTGGGTTTTCTGTGCTAGACGCTGAGGACTTCTAACTCAAGGTTAATTAATACAGTGTATTCGGTTCTAAAAAGATCGACCCCGGATTTCTCGGACAGGTAGCTGCTAGTCTGGCAGAACCTTTTCATATGCTTCTTAGACGAACACTTCACATTAGCGTTCTCCTCAACGCATGGCAAGAGGCGACGGTCACACTCATAGTTAATGCGGGCAACAGGCACTCTCCAACTGGCCAGCCGACAACTAACATTACTGACATTCCGTGCAGGATAATGGAGCGTCTGTCAAATTGTCACATCCTCAACTGTTTCTTATCAAATCGCCCTTTTTTCAGCATGGATTCTTTCCTAAGAGGTCGTGCTTAACAACTGTGCAAATCTTCAAGAACAGTGTGACGGAGGCCAAAAAAAGACCTTATTTCAAATGCTATCATTTTTACTTTCCCAAGGATTTGAACCGTGTCCTGCAGGTCTCGTGAAACACGCTGGAGGCTACTTTTATTTCAGGAAATGTTCTGCGCTAGATTGCCTCTTCTCTTGGTAACAGATTACTAAAAGTTGAAACCCCATCAGACCCATCAACTTCTGCGGAAGTTCCTCATGGATAATTGCTAGGTTCTTCTTTGTTCCTTATTTTCATTAACAACAAAACTACCAGCAACGCTGTCCTTTATAGCGACGACCTGAAGATCTGGAATAGCAGTGATCCCAGTGAAATACAGATGGATTCTGACCCGATTAAGGGCTAGTTGGACGATTGGAGTTTCTCAATAAAAGGCAATAAGTTTGCTGGCATGTCACCCGGTGGTGATTCTAGCAACGCTTCCTGTTTTATAATCCGTCCATCACAGCATCTGTCACAAGGATCGATATATGCAGCTGTTTGTGTAATTTTCCCCTCGCTCATCACCTAGATGGCGGGGAGAACAACTTACCGCCCTTAGGGTGTTTGTGCGTATTTTCACTCGCCTAGACAAGAAGACTTTTCAAATGATTATTAGTTTTATATAGGACCGCTCCTTGATTATGTTAGTTAGGTTGTGTATACCGGGATGGAGATGGACCCTCGCCATTAGGCGTGTGCAGTGCGTGTTAACTAATCAAGTCAACTGTCTAAGAAATGTCGCGTACGGGTCTCGACCCAAAATTCTTGGTCCATATTCAGCGCATTGCCGGCGACTCCACTGTCATTTACTACTCACATTTTTTAATTATCATAACGAACGATAACGACATAACGTAAAGCCTTTCGAGCTCTGTCCTCGAACGTTCCTTGGGCAACAGATTTTTTTAAGCGATTGTTAGCTGTTGTAACAGTCCCTTTCTAAATTCTTTAGCGGCGCATTTTCAGATCACTTTGAAGCATTGCTTGGGGTATCGGTCAGAAGGACATTTACAACCTCTATCAGTGATTGCCTTCCAGGACCACATACGCCTGCTTGACAGTGATCCAGAATAACTGACGGAATCCGTGCCTTGAACCTTTGTATCGATTGTTGGAATTATTAATTTCATGACCTTGAGGATAGTACAGTTTTGAATGTTAACGCATTGGCCGGGATGAGATGTTTACTAACATTTTACGTCGTCACTTCGTTGTGCTCTCCACTTTTTGTCTTCGGTCAAAAATCAAAATGTGAAACAGACCAAACGCATTTTGATGACATTATAAAGAAAGGAAATGCACTCGCTGTTGTTAGTGGTTCTTTGATATCTTCATTTTTTAGTTTTATTTCACTAATGATACCAAGGAAACAATTCAGTTGACATGGGCGGGAGAGAACAGCGGTGTAAGCACCCCTTTTGGCCGCATTTTTTCCAGGTTCTGATTTTAGTCACAATGACTGATGGTGATTCTGGTCCTGGTTTAAGTTCAGACATTTATCGGAGGTATCAGTATATTTCCATTCAAATACCTCATCAGTGACAACAACGGCAAAACATTCATCCAGATAACCCACGAACTTGGAGAAAAAGTCTATATTCGACGTGAAAACGGGTTACAGCGACATCAGAACCAGAGGGATTCAAAAGAGGTAAATCGCACACTGAAGAAAACATATAGAAATCAGCTATTCGTCATATGCTACGACATAGACAACAAGCGACATTCTGTAATCTTCGTTACTAAAGACGGTGGATACACTTGGGAAAAGTCAAACGTCCCTTTTGTTCTAAGCGGTCAGCTCAGGTTCTATCCTCGCAAACGATTATCACCCTGGATACTAACACTTGAAGAGAAGACATCTGTAAGAAGATGCATCCTAATTCATTTCTTTAGATCTTGTATTTATCTTT
The DNA here is from genome assembly GCA_008508345.1 of Paragonimus westermani. Taxonomy (NCBI): domain Eukaryota; kingdom Metazoa; phylum Platyhelminthes; class Trematoda; order Plagiorchiida; family Troglotrematidae; genus Paragonimus; species Paragonimus westermani. Next base: position 61,254 of record QNGE01001725.1, read on the forward strand.
GGATAACGGAAAATCGTGGGTGAATGTGCATGACAATGTAGTGGATTTTTTCTGGTATTGATTAAATTACACTGGTAATACATTTCTAGGTCTATATATGTTGATGACCCTGAAGAAACGTTCTACGTGGTTTATAAATCTGATTCATCCAAGAGTAAGTCATTCTATCCGTAAGCCATAGTGTACTGGTTTTACCGCTAAGGTGTGCACCAGATAGATTTTGGATCCGAATCGAATGTCAGCAACCGATGTTGCCGACTTTTCAATCAATTTATCAAACCTCCCCTCTCTAGAGTTAGTGGGCCACACGGAACAATGACCAGGCGTGACAGTACGTATCTCATGCGAACAAGTTACCTCTGGTGCAAGAGGTGTAAAATACCTTAAATTGAGTGAGGTCCGTATCACCCACAGTTAACAGTATTCAACCCGTAAGTGCGCCAAGTTAACGCTCCAGTTAAACGTAACGAACACCAGACTCGAAACAAGAATGCAAATAACTGAGGGAGACCAAACATATTATACGAGAATTACAACAGGTCTCAACCAGTGATAAACGACATCGATGTTAGAAGCAGCTAGGGAGGTTGAGGATCCAACCGTCCAACGCGCGAGTAGGCCGGAAGTGTTTATTTTATCATTTGTACCCGTAGGTCGACGAACATGCAAACACACAAACGCGATCTCACTCAGCAAGCATACGACAGACAACGATCCCCATGTGAACCAGGATTTTGAAAAGAATTTCACAAATCGTGCGGCAGGCAGAATAGGGCCAACTCCAGGTCACTACGTCATTACAAGTAACTTAGACTGTCAAGAAAGTTGGGAGTCCGACTCTCCTGTAATGATCGTTCATGGCGGGACATATCTTTGTCTCATTGGTAAAATGGCTTGCTCGAGTTTAAATACATTATTCATAGTGATACGCTCACGAATTCTCGCTTTATTTGTTAACAGTAATAACCTGGCTACATTTACAGGACACTTAGTAGGGTGCCTGAATGTGGGTTCTTTCTAGACTTCGCCGTAAAATGCTACAGGAGATAGAATTCAATATCCTGTTTACCGATCATCTTAAGCTTAGATTCAAGTTAAAATTGTTTCATACATCAAAATAAAATGTTAGGTCATGTTTATCCCGAAGTGAACCTAAATTTTTTCAGGTTTCGGGTTGACATACATTATTCCAGAGGTTATCGTTCATTATACTTCTCAGTATTTCCAGGAAACAATATACCCAGTGATAACCTAATTTGTATGATAGGCACTAGTTTCTGCGATTAGTTCAGTGGGTAACTGTTATTCAATTCAAAAACAACTTGTTTTGTTACATTACAATTTCTCTACTCCCAACTGAAGTGAATAATTTGTTGTGAGACTCTCATCTACTTTTGCGCATAGATAAGTCGTTACCGTTTGATTTATCAGCTGTGCAAATGGTCTCAATTAACTGCCTAACGTAAGTGTACGCTTAAAAATGGTCAACAAGTTCCTATGGTTTACATGGTGATAGTAAGTGATGTGTGTATTGCTAGTTCGTTGCAATCAAATATACTCTTGTGTACGCACCTAAATCGATCGATCTAAGAGGCAAATCATAAATGGTTATTCAATGACTACGAATTTCGGATTAAGAACAAGAAGTTTGCTTATATATTGTATTATTAAGGACACGGAGTAAACCAAGTTTTGGATTTTAATTTGAGACATTCAACATAATGAACCGTGTAGTATTTCTAACCAACACTTTAATAGAGTCAGTACGTTAGTTGAAACATATGCTGGCCATTTCACTGGATGGAATTCCTATAGCAGAAGCTCCAGCCCCTGGATGATCTGTACAGGGCTGAAGCATAAAATACCGAGTTAGACAGACTATTTCACCGGCTTATTCTTTCAGTATGCTTACCATCACTGTTTCAGCTACGGATTTGCTGCCTCAGCTGGCCAAGGGGTCTTGGACCATTTTTTCTGCCGTATTGTGGTACTTCTGGTTTTATGATGCACTCACCAATTATTTCCCATATTCTGTAGGATCATTACGAAGTAGACTTTATTATCATCCTACAGCGGTTTTGTGGCATTGATCACTTGATGTGTTTCATGTGATACACAATTCGTGTTTACTGTCGAATTATTCATTCTGGCTGTTTACCTCATGAGAGAATTAGACCATCCGATTTATGCCAAGCTATACATAACAGTCACCAGTCTAATGAGTTTTTCTATTACGCAGATTGCCACAGCTAGATAATGAGTTTCAAAATTAAGGATTCACGTGTTTTCTGAAAATCTTTCAAGTACTCAAAAAGGGTGTTCTTTATATTGTTAATGTAGAAAACTAGGTAAAAGTGCGTGAGGAAAACCAGTGTATAATGAAAGTTTGTGGTGTTGTTCTTGGTGACTAAAATAATGTGCTAGGCATTACAAAATGGCGGTATTTGATATGTTAAGTAAATTCCCCCGTCATAAGTGCACACAGCTTGAGCCATAATATAATGCTACTGTTTTCTGACACGGAAGAATTGTAGGCTTGCACAAATGAACTGAGCCTTTTGGTTCCTTGCACCACTATGTTTCACCTTGTGTTAACGTTTGACTGCATTGGCTCAATTCTCACTACTGTTTAGTTGAAATGAAGGTCATGACCGCCGTACTAGCTGCTCTGAATCAACTACAAAATAAAGTTATGAGGCAAAAATTTCTGGACTGAGTAAATGAAGATGCGAAGTATCTGTGGTGTTGCTCTCTACTGCTAGAGATTAGATTTAAATATATCCATACAGATAAAGTGACTATTTCAATAACGATGTCATACTTGAACGAATATGACGGATGTTGTGTGAGTATCTTGTTCCACAGCTACTGAAAAGGTTTTCACGTGTTTTTGTAGGTTTTCATGTTAATGTATGTCAACAGGATGCATCACCATCAGGCCTACTTAACAAAAACACATTTAAGTACGGGAAACCTGGAGCAAAAATCTTCGGGTGAATAACACTTATTTTCGAACTCAGTGATAGATATATAGCTCGTTTCAGCGATGTACTTGAGTATTCAGCGTTTCTATGGAGAGCAAGCGCCGATGTTGCTTTCGTTGCGCAACAATCTCTTTAACAATTTTTTCTCAGTGTTCCAACAATGATCAAGGTGAATCTGCGACCAATTAAAAAGGAGCAGGGACAATGGGTAAATCCACTGAAAACTGTTCCCTTCTCTGAGGGAAGGTGAAATGTTAAGAAGACGACTGTATCTGTTAATGGTGACAGACTGACATCAGCTGTGCCTAAAAAAGGCAGACTTCCTTTACAACCAACGTTAATACGACCAGAAATTCAGTGGCTTTCATGAGTCGGCTGCAGAATCGTTTTGAAACCCTATGCTTAGCATCAAGAAATGTCTGACATTCAGAAATCACCTTTATAACTTGTAAACAGGCCGTCCAAGTGGGTAAGTGCGCCGTACAGAAACGCTGCGATGCCAACCGAAGACTTGCAGTTTTTGTATGCCATTGCATAGGTTTGTTTACTTTAAGGTAGGATGCCCTATTCAAAAGATATTCTCCATGTTTCGTTATAGTTCCTAATTACCAACAACTGTATACCGCAAGATCATGCTGGAATTTGTACGGCATCTTCCCATTGGAGTACTTGGTATAGAAATTCATCCATCTTAGAGTGGCGTTTAAGCGTTGTAGCATTGTGTTTGTGCCGAATGGTGAAATGGCCTTGTTGGTTTAAGTCGTGATAAAAGTAGTTTGCAAACAAGTGATGATGCATTTCTAATAAGACGAATTTCGGTATTCTCGTGCTATCTGAGGGGTTTCCGTTGATGTATCGAGTAAACACGTACGCGGGACACAAACGAAAGCTTTATCCGTGGATAAAATAAGCGCTGTATTCCGGCCGCACTGTACCATATCCCAAAATAAGACTCATCAAGCAAGCACATATTATGGTGCAAATTTTGCACAGACTCTAACTATTTAACTTCACCAATGAAGTAAAACTAAGGCTCTGGAGTCTTCCAGGATTTTTGTGAACCTGGAGACAAAATCTGTCGACCGTCCTTTTGGTGATAGCGCTTGCTCGGTTGCCGAACGATAAGGTTGACTTTGTGGAAGAAATTATTAATCTTGATATTTGGAACGCGTCTAACGACTAATCTTGCTTCTTAACGTTATCTATGTTACTTCCCTAGTATAGTATTTTAATCAACTATATCTACTGTAACCTTAGGAAAGGCAGTTAACGGTTGCTAATTTCAGAATTACTGCCTCAAACAAATACTTCAACTGATCTGTCATGAATTGCGATGTAAGATAAAAGGACGTAGGTAAAAAATAACAGTAAAAGGCTACGGATGTTTCTGAATTAGTCCACCTAATATTGTGTGCGTAAATGCACAGTAAATTTACGGCGCTCATTTAGAGAACTTAGCCGTCTGTAACTACCTTTGAAGTCATGAATGTGGGTGTCGTAAATTGCATCTGGCCTACGGCAGTGTACTGTTAAAAGTCGAAATTACAATCGTCAGCGAAAGACTTAAGCTTTTGAATGGTCTCATCTGCCGTTTTCTTATATTGTATGGTTCCGGAATAAATGGTGTTTGGCTGTTTTATATTTGGTCATTTTGCCGAGAGAATCGAGATTAGGAGGAGATTGCTCATGTGTGGTACATTAAAATAAGATTGTGTAAACTTACGGTGAAATAAAGAGTGGTGTTTTGCAGTTGATTTGGTTTACACGGCAGAGTAGAGGTGTTTGGTGAAAGTGTGATGGTATTGAGCCCGTTGGTCGAATGGAGTAGAACAAAGGTCTCAGCTCAAAACCAATCACACTACAAGTGTGGCACGATAATATGCACAAATATAGGTTGAATAGACTACGGTTATGTTAATTTTAGCTGAGTCATGATGAAACTAATAGGTCAATGCAAGACCGTGAAACCACGGTGTTGTAATTGGTTTAAAAGTAGGAATGTGTAAAATGATAACATACAGCTTTTGCCGTAAAGGCGTATAAAGAGTAATTTCTTGACGTAGGCTGCTGCGTGAGTGAGAAACCCCAGTTTCCTCGGGGGAAACGTCCAGAAACATTTATCCATGATTTCATATGGTACATTTTTAGGGTTTACAACAATCAGCTAGGTAACTGAGACTAAAAGTGACCCCCCTCAACGTTGAAATTTCACCCAATAAAATGATTACTTTTTGTTTTGTACTCAGTACGCTTACTTTTTACTCGTTGTTTGATCAAGATCAGTCTAGGATACGAGTATATCTGACCAAATATTTGGCTGCATATATTTTATTCAACTTAAAGCCGTAATTCTGCGTATTTGATGTTGCGTGTCCGTTATAGTGCAAGGTATTTTCTTAGTTCGTAGTCTTTGGTAAAAGGTTAACCAACCCGTGTGTGACTCAGTGAGTCTCACGATCCCAAAACCAAATGTGAATTTATTGCCCAGTCCATTTATGGTTCCCACCTATCCAAGTGCATTCACAGTTTTCGTGTTAATCAACTCGATTTTTTTATAGCCACGAATATAAAATGTTTCACTCTTTTGCAAACAATACATTATTCCGTGCAGCAAACACGCAACATCGTTAGAAATTTCCCGCCTCATATTTGATTTCCGGTACCCAAGGCAATCGACCTTATACACCTCTGAGATTACACCAGCTAGACCACTCGGAATGATGACAAACACTGGGGCCAACGGCTTATGTCCGTCACGTTTAAAAATCAATTTAGGCCTTCACATACACGGCACTGTTTACGTTAGTGCAACTCAGCCCCGCTAAGGTTGGCTCAGTATGCGTTTGTGTACCTCTGTCCGTCCGCCGCATTGTACATAATGTCACGTGATTGGGGTCGAATAAGTCGAAACGTTTCGTTGGAGGTGATGCACGAGGGAATTTAGGCATGAAGTTTACACGTTGACGATTGACACTTGATTTATTATCAATCATGGTTTTTAGTCTAGTCGTCTATATTGCTTTTATTTGCCAGACTTCTTCGATCATTGCTCACATTATTGTAAAGTGAACATCACTCACAACTAATCGCATCAGTCACGCCAGTCACTGTGCCTCCTCCCAAAGCGATCAGTCGCACTGTACATTACTCAGAAGTGAATACGGTTAAACGGTTGCACATGACTATTTAATCGTGTCTAATATTAGATCACTGGCAGTGTTCAACAAGGTTGCCAGTTGGAAACGAGGCTCTGGTCCAAATCTCAGCAGCGGTAGTGATTGGCACTAGTGCCGAGCCCTAACTAGAATGGAACTCGTCCATAGTGTTTAATCGAAAGATATTGATTGAAATTGTCTATGGGAATGCGGCTGCTGCAATCGGTCTTGAAAGTTGTTCAATTTGTGTTAGCCCAACTTACTTGTTGCTCTTCAGTGGTCAGCATATTATTGTTATACACTTCAAAACTTCCTCGTTTCGCTCATTCGTGTTCAGTACATTTCATTATGTTGCATTTAAATTACTGTTTTATTCACCACAGCACTGGGACAAATATCGTGAATTTATATTCCTTGGTTGAATTTTATTTGGTGTTACTTAGCTGTGAAATGAAGTTCAGTATGTCAGATGACTAGTTTAATTTTCGCTCACGGGTTTTTTGTTGGCACAAAAAGTGGAGTTGTTTGGTAATAGCATACAGTTCTCTGCATGGAATATTAAAAGCTCCAGCTGGCAGCATAACGCAGGTTGACTAATTTGTTATGATGGTAACTGGGGTTAGTTTGCTTGGTGAAGTGTTTGCTGATAAATCATGAAAGTTGTGTTAGAAATCTGATTTCACAAATCGCAAACTGAGTAGCCGGTACTTCCGTTTCCGGCTGCCAACTGCCAGACCAAATATACTATATATTTGCTGCAATTTAACAACTGTTAATGGGCTAAATTGAGAAAAGGGTTTGTGATAAGCACGAAAGCATCAGTGCCAGGTAGCAGTCAAAATGTTAATTGGAACGTACGTCTAAACCCTTTTGAGGCTAGGTGAGTTTTGCCAGCATTGCGGACGAAATGTTTGAGGATGCACAGTGGCGCTTGCGGTATTCTTATAAAACAGAAACTCGAGGTAGTTTACACTCAGAGCCAGGAAACAGTGAGTTGAAAAAAGCCACCCTCACCTATCGATGAGAAAAACCATGTGAGTCGATGCATCCTTCAAGGATGACGCGCTAGCTGAAACCATTGCATTACACGTTCGTTTCACCAGTGACTCACTTCACACTCAACCGATAAAGCGTTTACTACTAAATCCTCCGTTTTTGTACATTACCTCGTTCATTACGATGGCAACACTTGCGATAACAGTGTGACCACGTGCATACCTGTGCGTGCCCGTGGGCCTCCGCCAGATTGCGTCAACTGCTGGATAACGACAGTAGTCTATAATGTCACATTCACGCATCTGATGGATTTGAGTGATTCTGTCGGTGTGACTACTGGGTTTTCTGAGTGTACCGGGAAAGGTCACGTGGCAGATGATATTGAAGTGCGGAACTCTGATCACAGTTTTTGTCGATGAAAATCCCATGTATTATCCACCTCTTTGTGTCCAACATTCCGCTGTAGCTTTGAGGCTGCCTTGGCCAGTAGTCATTTTGCACACAAGTGTAGACCCACGTTTCAGTCTGCATCTTGCTTCCTCCTAACTTTTGTCTATCTAACTTCAGCACCCTATCACGTTCATAGTGAAAAATGTACTCGTCACTTTTTCCAGATACATACACTGTTACTGCGTGTAATCACCATTCTCATAGATCATAGCGACGTGCTGTCCCCATTAAGAACAGAAATCTGATGAGACTTGTTTATATCTGATGCGTCCATTTTACGGTTGCATTTTTTAATTTCATGCTTTTTCTGCCACATTGTAAATGAAGACGATACAACCAATCAAACACTGGCAAAAACCACAGATTTTGGATCAAACTGGGTCCGAATAATGGAAAATGTAGTTCGTGTATGGGCCCCAAAAGGCGTTCAAACGCAAACCACTGACAAGTTTGGTTCGGAAAAGTCGACAACAACCCCATTTTTTACGGAAGCCGAAACGAAAACTGGCTCACAGAAACTATCAGAGTCACCTGAGGTTGATAGGAAAAGCGGTTTTTTTCTATACGTTGCACATTACAATGATCTTGAAAATCAGACGACCCAACTGAGCGTTTCAGTGGATGGAGGGAAAACATTCAAACCGGTTTTTCTACCAACGGTTCAACCGGAACGTGTGAGTTTTATGTGGACGCGATCTTCTTGTCGAACGTTTGTGCTTAACTGCAAAGTATTCTTTATTAGATCTCACTCATTTGTAGATAACTTGAAACTAGCGATTGATTTCTCATGATTGTATGGGAAGTATGTGTCGGTGTAGACCTTCTACGTGTTGATGTCGAAGGTGTTGTGGCGGAGGTTAACCATTTTGACGCATGTCGTATGCATCATTTACGGATGTCATGTAATCAAAAAGCTACTTGGTAATTTCAAGGATTCCGGTGATTGGAACGTTGTCAAGAGACGCGCTCGTCGGATGATCCATTTGAGCTAACAGGAGGGTATGTACGTACTTCACCTGGGTGAGCAGAACAAACAAAACTCTGTTTACATGCGAAAGTTGCTGCAAGCGTAGGTAGGATAATTCTTCCTTATGCACAGCAAGCTCAATGACACAATAATCAACGCGATTCTCCGGTGAGAATGTAACCTGAATTTAACCCATGGCCCCACCAAAGGTACACATTAGTGAAAGATGCTGATGAGAAAGAAAACGGGGTCTAACTTTTCTTTCTGTGTGGTGTATCTTAATAGTCTATTGGAATTCGGTTACTGCAATCAAACGTGGGGAGTGCAGCCTTCATCCAGTCGCAAGTATTTTCGCCATTAAGCCACTATCGTTTAGAGTCGGTTTCAGTTTCACTAGTACTACCACTCAGTTCAAACAGAGCCGAAAGCTGTGGCCTATAGCTCTCATGCAGGTAGCAGTCACAATGGTATAACTGTACTCAGCAGGATGACGCAAACTGTAGACATTTAGGGGTAAAAATTTACCGGAAGCACACGATTAATTTCTCTGTAGTTGTCGCTAAGCGTGTATATGCACACGAACAAGTATGACGTATACTACTACGCAAACAGCAGTTGAAGTCTGTAGTTGGTGGGCCAAATTGTTAACAACCTCTGCCTTTTTACCTCAGACTTATTGGAGTCTACTCTGATATGGTCTCAAATAAGTCACCAACCAAAATCTTTGGTAGTTCTCGTACCAGTAGGTCGAGATTCATCTGTTACGCATACCATATGACAACACCCACGACGTGGTTTATGACTCCGATGAATTTTGGTCATAAATCACCTATTAATCATACAATTTCACCTTGTAAATGTTACTGTCGCTTGCGAGGAAGTGGGTATGGCATAAGAGTTTAGGAGTGAATGATGATATAGAGTACGTTTGTGGTTGCCTATGTATATCTTGATATCATTTCGGTTTTCATTGCTGTTTCCTTCATGTTGAACAGTACGATTTCAGCCCAGTTGTCTTAAAGTTTAGCTAGTTTTATGGCAATTGGGAATCGATTGTCCTATTTGTCGTACGTTTTCCTGAAAGATACAGGAATTCGGCTAATCAAAACTCGGACTGAAACATTGTTTAATTTGCCCTACTAGCATCAATGTAGTTGAAGTGTGAAGCGCCTTCATGCGGACTATCTTCAAGTAATTCGGGTTTTTACTGTCAGCTGAGCCAACCAGCCATTTTGCGAAACCCGACATTGTCTGTTAACCGAACCAGCGCTAATTGATCACGTTTACGTGATCACCCTTATTCGAATATACTTAAGAAAAGGTTATATGTAGTTGTACCGGTAAACGTGGCCATACCTTAGTTGTTTCTGGTATTTTCACAATAGTTGTTTGTACATGGCGATCAGGACGGTGTACTACTCAAGTCCATTATCTGTTTGGTTAAATGGGTATGACCTTCTCCTTATTCTCAGAAACATACCAGTGAACAAGCTACCAAAATTTACGTTGAACCTTTCAGTTGTACATTCTACTTTGTTAAAAGTAGCCAATGCTTATTCCACGTAATCTCATAAACCGTCATTCGTGGTAAGCAGTCTGGAGGGCAAAATTGGCTCATTTCTTCCTGGAATTTACTCACTGCTAACTTGTCATTATCACGGCGTCCTTCACTGCTGTTGTAATGTTTTTCAGCCCGTGATTGTGTTTTACGTGTTCAGGATCGAGGTGGCTTACTGGTAACGATACATTTTGTTAAGCGCATAGTTATTGTTCCTAGCGTGGGTTACCCAGGCTGCTCCTTTCTAAGCAAAGACAGCTTAAAAATTTCACGTTCATATGTGGCCAAACATGTTTTCTGACAAAAAGTTGGTGTGACAGCTCAGAACTTAATTTAAGTCGACCACCTTGCAGCGAATAATTCCGCAATTACCTTTTTGACGGTTTTCTCCGACTTCCCAATATCTCTAGTTTTATTCCGTGCTTGAAGTGGAAGATGACTCGGCGTTCGTACACGTGGACGCTCCAAACGGTTAGTAAGCGAGGTTATCATCCTCATCTTTTTGAGATGAACATATTTTTATGCGCACTTGATATTGAAAGTTTGCTTCAATGATTGTTATCAATGTTCTCTGAAAAATAGTATTCAAATCCACTTAGTACAAACCAAAATTGTTTCTATTTTTCTGAATGACCATCAAAGTGTGCAGTTCTTTACGAGTCAAGTTAAGCATTTCGATTATTTCTGCACTTCGGGGCGGTTGCCTATAATTTCAGATGGTTTGTTTTGTCTAACATCAACGCACACGATACAACTAGGGTTGACTTTACTGTGATCTATAAAATGGAGGAAGGTATGAACATTCCACATGAAGATACACTTCGTGACATTAATTCTGCGGAATATGATTTCATGATGGTAGTTAAACGAGTAAAGACATCAAACCCAAAATGATAAAAACGATAACTGAAGAATCTATATTTACACGGTAATCACTGAGTTGACCTCACCCATACGGTGGGCTGCCAAATGGACTCGACCTCTCACATAATTGTATCCGCCACATCTCTTAAATATTAACAGTTTCTTACGTTGAACACTTCTCAATCTTGCTTGCTGATTAATAAATTGAGTTCCGCCAATACTTATGAAAAATTTGCATGTACAACTGGGGATTGTGTACCTTCACTCTGACTGGCATCTTTAAATAGCATGACGTTTTGAACGAGGGTGAAGCACAACGTGTACGCCTACTCAAGTTTCTCCGGAATGCGACGCGGTTTTGCATGTTTTCCTAATTTCTACAAGAAACTATGTCAACCAGTAGTTTTAACACCAAACGACATGCACCATCCTTGTTAAACTAACAAGTCAGTGCAAATTACTGACTCTGGGACATGTTAACATGATCTGAGATACTCCTTTTTGTTCCCGTTTGTTTCGCCGCTAGCACTTGCGTTTCCACTATGTGACATTAGACGAGTCGTAGTTGTTTTGTTGAGTGCTATGGGTTAAATTTGACTTGGTAAAACCCGGTCACTAATGTAAGATGATTGTACAGAGTATAGACACTCTTGAGTAAATTTGAACTAAACTGATACCATTCTCTACTGTTTAGAAAAATGCAAGTGCTTATATCATGTTCCTGGTTTGTAGATATCTCCTTACTCTCGATTAGGTTTTGGTTGTTTGTTTTCAATATTTAGGCATCTTGTTGACTGCTCCAATCTAGGCGGGTAATTTATTAATTAGGCTCCACCCCTCGTCTTTGTTTTGCCCCTTAGTTGGTGAGTGTTGTTCTCTTCGTGATTATGTGAGAGATATGTATCATTGTGAATCAGTGATGCATAGCTATCTATGACGGTGATGACGATTACTTGAGTAGAATACACACGTTCTGTTTTTGAATCCCATCTTCACAAGCAATATACTACGCGCATTCCCTTCTCTTCATATAATTGCAGACACCGGATATGGGACCTTGTTTGTTTCGGACAACACGGGACAGGTGTTCACCGAATCACTTCGTCAACATCTCTATCCAAACCACGCTCCGACCACCGATTTCTACAGAGTCGCCTCTATGAGAGGTACCTACTTGGCCACTCGGTTGAACCCTGATAGAACCCTGCACACAGTTATTACACACAATCGTGGAGCCAGCTGGCGGGCTCTAGGACCCCCATTGAATGTGGACGGTGCTTGCAAGAGCGATGCCATGAATGATAAACAGTCTACACCAGTGTCAACTACATTCTCTAGGCAAGCAGAGGATAAACAAGGTGAATCACAGAACAGCAGCCTGACAAACAGTGTAAAATCTGGTGCAGCTATGGATACGGGATCGAATGGGAACGATTCACTTTCAGTGGACTCTTCTGCGATTAAGGTATGAGAGATTCTTATATGATGTGTTAGCATATTTTGTGTAGCAGCATATATGGTTCTGTAACAGGTAAAATAACAGGTCAAATACCACCTCTGAAATTGTCCTTCCTGTTGAGTCAAGGAAGTATGTTCAGTAATTCATTTGTGGTGTCATATCTACGCCAATTCGCATAGAATGTTTAATAAATGTGAAAGAACCAACCTGAGTTTAGAATATATTACATGAATTCTACAATTCTGTAAACGGTTTCCGTTCGTTTCATACTTTACTTACGAACATAATAGTATCATTTTTTTTGCTCTGATGAAACAATTACGAGGAAGGGTAATCATCTGAACGAAAACGACCCCAGTTTTGTACGGTTAGGCGAGAAGTGTAGTAAAATGCCACTTTCTGGCCAGCTGTACAATAGCTGAGAATGCCTCAAGCTCCCGATAACTGCATCCACGTGGTTTCCAGTCTTACATGTGCTTATAGCATGCAGTAAGCCAATGATAATTTACTACCGTAACACATGTCAGTTCGTGTGTGGAGCACTCTGGAATACAGTACCCTTCCTTAACCTTGCTGAAAAGTTTAGGCTACAGGGTTGGAGGTTGGACACACAAAACAGCACTTACAACAGATTGTGATGGCACGTTTGATAATCACCACTCTGTCATGCTTAATGCGTGGTCCCTAAGATTGTAGTTAACAAGATCCAGTATAGACAGTGACAAACACTATTGATGAGCTCAGGTCAGATTGAAATCGTCTCTAGTATTCCTGTTGGAGTTGTGTTTGTCGAAGCTCCTCTCTTAATACGAGAAGTGCTATCAATCATGAGTGGCGTACACTTATTAAATACGCTTGTTCTCTCAGAAGAACCCTTCGGGTTGCTTGTTAGGCGGTCACCCCTACTGTCGTGGATATTGCGAACGTGGTGTTTTGTATAATGGGGGAGAAGTGTTACTGTCTCCTGCACATATTTCGGAACCGTAAGCTATTGCGGCTCTGCAGCAATTTTTCAGGGGGTAGTTGATATAAGATCGTGGTCACCAATGTCATAGTCTCAATATAGATTCTTACAACTACCCAAATTAATGCACAGTTTCCGCACTGTTTCTTTTAGAAGAAGGCTGTTCAAATAATTAACCTGTCATCTAACATGTGGACGTATTGCTCAGTCAGTTCTGACAGTTCGTGTTTGTGTGTCCTCGCTTACAATTCGGAGAAATAACATTGAGAAACTAACCATCAAACGCTCAACGAAATTACTCTAAATTCTGTATTCTACACTTATAGTTGTATGCAGACGAGTTCATAGAATTTTACATACTAAATAGTTGAAATCCAAAATTTCGCACTGTGTGAATTTTACGACCTACCGTTGAGTACGAAACTGGCATTATTCAGTTATCATGGCCATGTGCATATTGAGTCAGCGTTCGATTGTTTACGTTATTCTCGTCAGTACTAGTGCTAGCTGGGCTGACATCTTCTGCCTGTGTAATATAACCTATCACTTCTGGGTATTCATCAGTAGAACGCACGACCGAGTCCACCCAGTTCTAACAGAACAATTTCTACTTAATGTTACGCAAACGCCAGAACGAACTACAGTCAAGTCGATTTATTCCTTTCGGAGGATGGGTGATGTCTAACAACTGACGTCGACAAAATTCGTTCTTTTGCGTTTGTGTTAGACAGACTTGAAATTTCTGCATAATCTAATACATTCTTGCTAATGACGCTACTAGCATTTCGTTCGGTAGCTTTTTATTTCAATTTGAGTGCCATTGTTTTCCATTATAAGTGCAGATGTAGGCTTTAACTATTGTCTCCGGTAAACAGTAGATCCGCAAAGACTGAGGGCTGTAATGTCATGTGTACTATCACGTCCCGATTAGTCGAAGTTCGCACGCCTAACACAACGCTCTTGTGTGTCTGTATGAGGGGGCTCTACAGGTGCGAATTTGCTAGCGACCATGCCTGTTACTCTACAGTGATAGTAACAATTAACCGGACCTTAGGGTAGACCACACGGGTGAATAGTGTGCTCTTCAGTGAAACTCAGTTGCCAGGTCAACAAAAATCCTCCTGTTAATTGACAGCCATCAGTCAAAATGAGTATAGATGGCCAAAAGGATGTCCATGAGCCAATAAACTACTAGAAACAACCAGATTATCTTAGAAAATCACAAAGTTGTTGACTTTGTGGTCCACTTTCAGCTTGCAGTTGTGCTGACTAGTAGAAAACACCTTGACATTAGCTTACCTTTGAGATCTGTGGCTTTCCAGAGGCACCCGATCGTCGATTAACCAGGTGGTTTTAAGTATGTTTGTATTTAATTCTGTAATGCGGATCCGTTTGGTGTCCCATACATGTGGAATATCTATGTAAGTCCGTGGTCTGCGATATTGGCCGTCTGCGGCAGGTGGTCTGTATCAAATAGGCCAGCTGTGTGAGTGAAGCTACAGTCCATTGACGCCCACTTAGATAATCTATCACGTACTCCGATGCCTACGTAACGTCTACCGCATTACGCTAATGTTTGGATAAAACTTAAAGAAACTAGGAGAACACAAGAGGAAGTGATGGCCATTACCGTTTCATCACCACCAAAACGACTAACGATTTCAAAACTGCTAGTTCACGGTTGCAACAAGTCTGCAACAGTTCGACACCATCATTGACATATCAACCGTCTACGCATCGCTTCCAACTGATGTGTACAAGTTGGGTGGTTCTAAGCACAGATGATGCGGTTTATAATGTTAAACAAAATAGCTTCGAAGAATAACGATTAACTGGATTCAATCGATTTGAATGCCTGAAAGATTTTAACTAACGAGTTTTCGGTGTGTTCCCTTCAAAAAGCCAGTTAGGTTATTCGTAATGAATGATTGCACTTCGACCCCCAACCTTCGGCCGAGCCATCGTCGAACATTACCACATCTCGTCAGTCCAGTCCGTATATTTTTCCAGATTGATAGAGTCTAGTTTTCAAAGAAAATGGAAGGAATTAAAAGCTTGCTGATGAGTAGTCAGGGATTTCATTACTTTCTCGTTTAACACCACACACACTTCATCGCAGCCTTCGCATTCAGATAGACTTTCCAATCAGCCTGTTTCGAATAGAAGCACTGGACTCGAGTTTCGCTCTCATTAGTGCTCGTCAGTAGTACATATCCTTGCTGCGGCCGGGATTTGAACTCCGGCCAAGCTTTTCATGAGACAACCGTGTTGACTGCCGTGACATTGACGTCACATAGGGCACGACCTAATTTTCACATCTGAACGTTCAACCGCTTTCGCTTGTGAGTAATGATCAGGTTGCCCGATCACCTTCAGTGGAAACACAGTAACTGTCCTGTTAACTCCAATCGATGACCCCGCGATTAGGACTTCCGAACTAGGTCGAAATCTCCGACCTCACTAAACCTGCTAGACGACATTTTAGATTGCTGATGAGCATTCGAGGATTTGCTCACTTTCAACCTGAAAATCACGATGCACCATGCGCTGGTTACGGGCTGTAATGAGAGCGAAACTCCAGTATAGTACTTCTCTTCAAAAGAGGCCGACTGGGAATTCTGCCTGAATGCGAACGTTGCGATCAAGTGTGAGTGATGTTGAACTGGAAATTAAAGTGTCTGTTTTATGTCGTGATTGCTTGTAGGATCTTTCAGCCGACTACCATATCTTTTCACTTTTCACTTACAACTTACTGAATTAATTTTCACTCTCGTTTCTTAACTTTTTGAGGGCTATAGGAGGTGCTCGGCTCTTCTGGCTACTATCAATAAATCACAGTTATTTCCAAGTTGACCATCACTCACATTTGATCGCAGCGTTCGCATTCAGATAGACTTTCCAGCCAGCCTCTTTCGAAAAGAACCACTAGCCTCCAGTTTCGCTCTCACTAGAGCTCGTCAGTAGTGCATATCCTTGCCACGACCGGGATTTGAACTTCGGACATTCCAATCATGAGGCAACCGTGTTGACCACTGCGCCATTGACCTCACATTAGGCACGACCGAATCATCAACTCTGAACGCTCAACCACTCTCGCTTGTGAACAATGCTTCTTTTCGAAAGAGGCTGGCTGGAAAGTCTATCTGAATGCGAACACTGCGATCAAATGTGAGTGATGGTCAACTTGAAAATAAACCAAATCCCCGACTACTCATCAGAAATCACAGTTACTTGAACAATAAAACCCTCGGTTTCCCTTATTTTGAGCCGAATCGAGTTTGGGACATCATTGGGATGGTTTACGGAATGAACAACTTCTGGCACACTCTTCTCTCATCTACTTTGTAGGACACTACGGGCTATATACTGTACACAGAAACGCACTTAACTGCATTTACTATTAACACTCCACGTAAGCAACTGGAAACCTTTCGTCTGGAACTGAGTGAAGAATGGCCATTTCGGAAGATCTCAGTGTTAAAAGTCATTTCCTTTTGTCCGTCATTTTTGAACGAAATGTTTAAACCACTAAAACTTTGAACGTTGGATTGTTGCTCACAAACGTAACGTTTCGTGTAGATAGCAGTTGAGTATTCCAGCTAGAAAAATTCGCTTTTATTCTATTACCCTGCAGCTGTTACCGGGTGGCTTTGCCTACCAGCTTATGCGATGACCTTGAAAGTGCAGGTGAACGTGCAGATCGCTAAAAATGTTTGTCGATTCGATTTGGTTTATACTATGTGCTCGTGCGCTGGCAAGGATGACTTCTGACAAACAAACGGTCTCGGACACACTTCCACTAAACAAATCTTTTCATCTGGATCGCATCTGGTTTCATCTGTGGTTGGAAAGAATAGGTGTGGTCGCTGGTTTTGTTTACAGCGAAGTGCCAAACGGCTAAGTTGGCTAGGCTGCACTCTGGAGGTGTAATTTATTGCTCTACCAATAGTAACAACCCATTATGGGCATCCCCGATTCTTTCCCTCACTGTGTTTCCGAAGAGTATCGATTGCAACTGCGTATCCAAAGTTTGTATATCACCAACACAAGCTGCAAAACTTAATTTAGGGAAGAAATGATTTGGCGTGCTGTTCTTCATAATCACATTGCAAACCATTAGGTCAGCATGTTAAAGCGTCTTTTATTTTTGGTTTATAACTGAGTTTCTGTTATTTAGTTGAAGTAGAAAGCTCTTAAAAAGTTGTGGAGCACTATCTGGTTTACTAAGAGGATAGATCATTCATGGTGTCGATTTTGTTAGTTAGACCAAATGGTACAATTGTCCGAACAACCTTTCTAACAAAGGCCAGAGAATTTAGCCCCTTTTGTGTTCATGTAATAAAAAATTACAAAACAGTAAAAAGAACTTTGAGATGTTATTGTGGACTATTCGCTGTTAAACTAATGTTTTCTCGCTATGATCCGAGCGACTAAGTGACTTCTGTTCCAATGTAAACAATATCGGAAAGACGGCAATGTAAATACTGTATCACAGAGGAGTACTATGTACAAAAGTTAGCGATGACCGTCCCGAGGTTACAGTTTCGTAACAGTGGTGAATTCGGAGCAAATAACAGACCGTTGGAAACCAATCCTCACGAAACAAGCAAATGGTGCACGGTCACCGCGCAAGAAACGGGGAACGATAAGCAACTTTCATGGATATTCAACGACAGAACTGCGCGGCGTGAGATTAGAGTAAAGCGAACAAATCGGCGAGCATGAACAAAGCGGTCACATGATAATCATTGACTGCCAGTCCTAGCATGACACATCTTACAGATAGAAATGTTTAGGAGGGACCGACAGGTTATGAAGACATGGGAGGGAGGAAGCGCATTGATAAATGAAGGTCACACAACAGGTGTAAAATCTGCTGAGCTAACAAGAAATTGAGGAACCGTTAATTGTATAAGGCGCGTCGTCCATAATAACACACTGAGCAGTCGTTTAGCTGATTAAGGTTAGGGATGGACAATTGTTCAGATACGGTGGCGAGTCCAGTACAGCTTCGTAGGTAGTTTTATGTTCTGCTGGATTCACTTCCCGATGTATTTTTCGGTAGCTTTATTGCTTTCTAATAGAGGTTTACAAACATTCTGGTCATGGCTGCACTTTTAGCATGTAACCACAACTAATCAGAGAAGTTCATTCTTACTTTCTCGTAAAGAGTCGTTATAGTTTGCGTTAGACCCTACACCAAAGTTCACAAGCAATAAACAAGACTTGACGGATTAAAAAATGTTATTGCCTTCCGAACTTTATATTGTTCGTTTTGTCTAATGTGTCCCTTTTTTCAATTAAGGAGTTTTTTATGCGTATTCTTCAGCAAATTACTACTCTGTCGACATTGTTACTCGTTATAAGTTACACGGTTGCTAGCGTCGTCAGTATGTATGAAAGTTACAGTAAGACTAGACCGACGACGATAGTTATTGATAATAACAAACGGAAGGTTGTTATCATGTGCTGTTTTTGTACGTTGGTGAAGGTCTTTGCCCGGTGACTCTTCTTCTAAAACTATACATGTTTTACCCAACTTCGGTTAAGGTGACGAGTAGGTGACTGTGCGCATGTTCTTGAAAAGGCTCACAAAAACTGAGATGCATTTTTGAAAAGGATCACGTTGTAATCAGTAACGTGAGATTCATCAGTCGTAAAATTGTGATCATTTACTTGATTCAGCTGAGCGTTGTCTAACTTGATACGGTCAAAACCTAATTTTTTTCGTCTGTCTTCAATACCGTGCATGGTAGAGCTTGCTATATTTTTGAACTGAATTATATTAACTGTTTTGTGTAGGGTGGATATCGTGTAATCACATATCTCACAGTTAATCGGACGGGATTACTGGTCCAAACTGATTAGGATGGAGTCTGTCGTGATATTTCTGTGGCAAAGGGCATCAGGTGATCCATGTTGGAAACCACTCTTAATCCGACTGAAAGTTACCAATTCCTAAAATATTGGCATTATTTGCACCAAAGAAAGTTCCCATTACAACATGTCTGCTTTCATTTTTGTTCATAAGCCTTGACCCTTACAGTTCATAGCCTCAGAATACATTAAAATAGCAGCGTACATTAATGTAATGCATTAGACTGGCAAAGTTGTGTTTATAATATGCTGGTGTGGTCCGTGAATTCTGTGGACACGGTTTCATGGCATTTCTGAGATAAACGCGCCAGGCGATTGGAAACGAGCTATTGGAGCCGGAATTTGTTCAGTAATCGCCCACTAACGAACACTACATGCCGAAACTGGAAATATCTGTACCAGTGGCCAAATATACTCATCACTGTTAGCTCCCGTCGTATAAGTCGCTCGTCCGACCCGTGAGGTTTCGAAAACCATTTAACAATATGACGACACTTAGCGGCTTCCCCGTCGCCCGTGCGGATTCGGGCTGATCACACAAACTCGCCAGAATGAACACTTGCCAGCAGTCTGTTGAGCATATGTTTCAGAATGAAAATTAGCTAGAAAACCTACCGTCTTCATATGCCGGATTGCTAGAAAAACCTTCTGTTTAACATCATGCCACATACTTCTTTGGATTTAGTTGTCTAAGTTACCGTAAGAGGCCGGGTGTCTCAAACCTATACTTAAAATTCGATTGATTGTTTCCAGCACTCTGGTACCTTGATGTACGTTGATTAGTTTGTGATATACGCCTGCTTTTTCCCAACGGTTTAATCAACATTATAAGCGGGTGAAATATGACTGTTGTTAGCGGTGTTGCGCACAGACGATACGGAACTTGCTTCATGGGACACCCCCATGGACTCATTTACAAGTGTTCAACCATAAAGGTAGATGAAACGCCAAAAAAAGACATTTGTAATACCCTCATTTATAAACGCATTGTCGCTTGCTTTACTCGGTCTCAATCCTTGTGAAGTACACCTGACTGTATATTCCGGGCGCTAGTCACACGGCTGATTTGTTCCACTTTGCCGTGATATGTAACGTGAGTAAAAAATGGGTGCGCGTCTGCCAATTTTCCTCGTTTACGGTGATAGTGGTAAGTCAGATATTGGTTCTTTACCTCTGCAAATCAAGATGGCGTTTTCTACGGCACATTTGCTGCCGAAGGGAATGAGTTGGTCCCCTTCTACGGTGCATGTTTCAGTATTTAGCAGATAGACCATTTGGTTCCGGATGTATAACGGATTTTAGATGTTTGGTCGTCCGAGCCGTGGAAGTCCAAGATAGCTGTTTGTCAGAATGGGTTGAATAAAGCTCATAGCTGACGGCAGGTGTCGCACCCTATCGATTTTACAATCAGCTTCCGTAGAAAAGAAGCACTGTGATCCAGTTTCACTCCTGTTAGAGTTGATCAGTAGTGCATATCCTCGCCGTAGCGGAGGTCTGAACTACAACCAAGTTTTCATTTGGAAACTATGTTGACCACTGCACCAAGGATTTCATGTTGGACACGGCTATATACATAATTATATATATACATATATATATATATAGATTATCGTGCGCAAACTCTCAGCCGTATTCATTCTGCCAAGAGGAAGGCCCCTGCAGAATGTGTCTTTTTAAAAGGGACTATTTTTGAAGTCTCTGGAAATGTGACGTCTGCACTTAATTTTTAGTGGTATGCAGTTTATAGTAATCAACATCTCTTACCTGGTGCCAGCAATAATAATCAATATTTCATCCAGCCAATGTTAAACCCAACATGTACGTCCTGCCCACCTAGGAACATTTGTTCAAATATGCCTGACAAACTGTTTCCCCACGCTGAGTACAGGTGCACAATTTGTCATTCACAAATAAGTTTTATTATGGTTAGCTCTACACTACCTGATACACCTCTGGTCGTTCAATCTCTGAAACTCCTTCTCATCAGTTGAACTGTTTACATGATCGTTCACGTATTGTACGCATCACCTCATTCCCAAATACTTGTGCTGTTTCAATGCTCCTATCGCTAACCTTCCCCCCGCTTCCTTTCTAACACCACGATAGTTTTTACACCATAGTTTGCCACAGTTTGTCAGTTATTTCTTTTCACTGGAAAAACGAACAGAAATTCTATATATCCCATGATTTCCATCCTGTAGGTTTGCGGTTTGCAAATCAGTAATCAGTTCAGCATTCGAAATCGCGTGATTGCCGCCTCGCCACTATCTATATCCGCTGCACCCGGTCTCATTCTGGCTCATGGACATGTGGCGACGCATTTGAAAAATACGCCAGCCGACGTGTTTGTTAGTTCGGACGGCGGTTACACTTGGATCAAGGTGAGCTTTGCAAAGAACAGTTGTCCGGCAGGTGTGCAGCCGTTTATCACTCATCCCAAATGAATGTTCGTTGTGGGGCTTAGGCGGTGACCACTGTGGTATGGGAAGAGTGTGCGTGGTTTTATCGGGCGTGTAGGTATGAGTCACTACTGTCTGAAAGTTCAGAGATGAATGTGGGGTTAACCACATGACCCCTCTGGCTCCCGGCTACGGTGACCTTAGATTTTCCGAACCTTAGGCGAATGGCAAGTAGTATTGCTGTTGGGTGGTCGTACCAACCACCACGTGGCTGCCTTTGCTGATGCGTATGTTTGCTTCTGCGAGGAGGTCACGTTGGGCAACCTGAACACGTGGCTGGTTCAGTTCGATTTATTTCGCAATCTACTGCTTCGTACTCGTTTTCATGGCGTTATTTAGCCCACGGTGTTATGTCTGTAGTGCGCAATAATCAACG
Organism: Paragonimus westermani; assembly: GCA_008508345.1. Classification (NCBI taxonomy): domain Eukaryota; kingdom Metazoa; phylum Platyhelminthes; class Trematoda; order Plagiorchiida; family Troglotrematidae; genus Paragonimus; species Paragonimus westermani. Next base: position 83,363 of record QNGE01001725.1, read on the forward strand.
TATATTAAACACATCCGATGTCAATCAAGTAAGCTTGAAGTTTCCGCTGTCAGTGGACTCTATGTACGTTTCACCAAAGGGTATGTATTGATACAGCCCTCATATATCCACAGCAAAGATTCGCGGACCATAAAGGGAGCACATTTAAGCAATGTACCAGGTTGTGTACTTAAATTTCCCTCAACATTCAGTGTGACTGTCACGGTCAGTCCATCAGTTAAGCATAAAATGAATTATCCTACATAAGTGCAGTCTGTTGGGTGGTGATGACGACAGATGACGCTGACACTTGACCAACTGTACCGCACACACTGAATCTTCTCTCAGGATGACGAAAAATTAGCCTAGGTTCGTCTGCTAAGGTAACTAGATTCCACTTAACACCATGCTAGGTACGCCGTCTAGCGACCTGAACTATTCTTGTCTTCTAGTTCCTCCTTACCAGAAAAGAGATTCACGTATGCCGCACCCGGATGGTATCCACATGTTGCTTGCATGTTGTTGCATTGTGCTTAAGGATACCAAGATGATGTCGAATTAAGTAGGGTAGTGTCAGTAACAATAGGGCCGTTTTATGACCCGTTTTCATTATAGCTCGCAAATGAGTTCTGTGACAGACAAAGTTTTGTGAACATTATCGAGTTGGTCAGTTGAACAGGAAAAAAATCAGTTTCATGTATCTACCCGTGACTATCAGTCTGCGTTGATTGCAACACACACCTGTTTTTTACAGGTTCATCATTTCACTGACATCGAGTAATAAGTGGACCGAATATAATATATATTATATGCATGATCCCGGAGGAAAAGCATTTGTCAATAAATCCGGAGAACAATGGTCACATACACCAATTTGTTGTGGATGCAACCATGGCAGGTCGATTGAACTAAGGAACACATGGAAACACATAACACATGATTAACGTGGTAGATGGTGTTAAGAAGGCTCATGACTATCCACTGCCTTGAGACAGGGCAGGTAGGAATTTTGGGGTTATTCTAAGGAACAACTGTGCAATTACCACGTACAATTCATGCGCAGTCTTCTTTGTATTTTATACGCCCGTCCTTCCTTATCGTCTCCTCCCTTATGTTAATTAATAGGTTTTTCAGCCTCTTTCAATTTATGAGCTCGGGTTAGCTCCGCGCTGATCACATTCACTGATGCTCACATATTTGCCTATTTGCACCCCACTGCCCTTGATCTTTTAAAAGTCTGAGACTATTCAATCTGTCAGGTGATAGAAAGCTCCGGATGTCGATGTCGAAACCCACTTTCTTTGTATTCCAATGGTTTTTCAGTGGTTTGTCATCCTGTCTTTCACTTTGTGTGACCTGATTTGACAGCATAACGTCTTACTGTCAAACGTCGCATTCAGATATAGGTGCTTCTAGTTGGTGCGATATGTGGCTTTCCTTGCCACTTTTTTACGTTCCAGAAAAGTGAAGTAGCCAATGGTTGCATATGATTTTTCTCGATTCGCCCTTTTGCCTTGGCATGATTCACTATTATTTAAGGTAGAACATACTTATCTTGCGCGATCGTTGGTGCTCATGAGAGCTTCTGTTGTCCAGTCAATGGAGGTATCTTGGTCAGTGTGGTATGTACGCATGTACTGTTTGAACCACTTTGTTGTGTGATGTGCTTAATGACCTGTCGATATGTTCAACGCACTGGTCTGAATATGTGTTCAAGCAAGGTGAGCTTTATTCAAAACCCATGAGACAATTCTGTCAATGGTTTTGGTTTCGATGGCCATCAATTAGTTAAGCTGAGTTCAACAGACGACTGCCGTCCTTGGCTCTGTCTCACAGAGATCTGAAGATCCATGACCTAAAACTCGAAGTCAACAGACATGCAGGCGGTAAGGCAGACAACGAAGGTGAACGTCTGTCAAAAAGTACGGCTGACTCCTTTAATACACTGAATGTGAACATACAGTCAGTACGGAAAATACAAGGTGGTTTTACGAAGAAGAAAGTCTATGCTAATTTTATTCCCCTCAGATAATAAGCGGAGTTGAAAGCGGTCAGTTATTAGCTCTGGATTAGGTCATATTCACATTGAAGGGAAAATATGTGCGACATTGCATTAATCATGAACTGGATACTTTGGTATCATGACACGTGAGTCTGGAATATTACTTTCCCATCAAATGAGGTATGGAGGTAAAACGATGCGTTTGCCAGCTGAAATGGCAAGAACGACTCCACCTGCAGAATTGGGTAAACGGAACACTTCATTTCATAACATTCCTTTGTGGTAAAAATCATCAGTGGTGAGCGGGACGTATATAACGAACCAGACGGGGAAAATCTCAAGCAGAGTGCTTTTCTCACTCTCCCTAGTACATACTGTCGGAGTGAAGAGAGCGCGCATTGCAAGCAAGTTTACTGCCATTAACGGGCCGTTAAAGTTGAAACCTGCACTGAGGCGAAGTTTGAGATTCAACATATCATTGCCGTGATCTAATTAAAGGTGGCTGGTTCCACAAATGGCTATTTTATTTATCGGGAACCTAACAAAAGCCGGACCCTTCAAGAATATTAGCCTTCCTAACAGTCGGAAATTGACCGGCTTTTCCAGAAATTAGTGAGTTTCAACTAGTCAAGGCAGTGTGGCTGCTTGGAATACAATATCTACTAGTCAATGTATAAAAACCGGAGTGAGGGGCGCCTATTATGGTTGTGCGATCGAATCAAGGGAAAGATTTAGGCCTAGTTTGTCGTCTGTCCTGCAAGCTGCCGTAAAAGTGTATGATTATGTTTGACGAACGAATATTTCAAATCATTCTGCAGACTAAGCGAATACATTAACCTTGTCTGGCGGTGTCGCTGAAAATTAAGTCCTAATGAGTGAAATGTTTAATTTGAATGAATGTGGGGATAACGATTGAGGACATTGTCTCTGCCGGTGTCAACGTACCTAGTGAGTAGGACTTGCAAACCTTATGTAAAGGACACATCAGAAAAAAGTGGTTTCAACTTCTTCTGTGAAGCTACATTTAGCCATAGTTTCAGCACCATGGGCGGCATACGTCAACGCTGTCCGCTCTCACCATGCTTGTTTAATTTCATCATAGACGAACAAATGAAGGATTGTCTCCAGCACTCACAAGATGCCGACGTGGACCTCCTACCTGGTGAAAGACTGACCAATCTTGATTATGCTGACGACAAGGTGTTGCTGTTTAGCAACTTTCAAGCAGCACAAGCAACGTTAGACGCTATTTCGCGTTCCGCCAAATACTCCGGGATGCGCTTTGCAGCCTCAAAATGCAAAGTG
>QNGE01001725.1:87097-106552 GCA_008508345.1 Paragonimus westermani
TTTTTCCCTCATGTTTGTGTGGCAGTTAAGCATTAGTGTGAACCACTGACGTATTACTGTCCATGATGATGATGATGACTTTCAGCCATGCAGTTGGGTTCATAACTGGCAACATGTGCAGCATTAACATATGGAGTTCAGCGTGCTAAATTCATCAGCCATTATATGGGCCTAACCTCCTTATGAGTCGCATCTGTTAAATACATCGTTTCCGTAAATGTTCCCGAGTTTTATTTCTTCCAATCTTACCTGCATTCCTTATGGTCTGAAAAGCAGCATATTGCAATATGTTCTCAATATCTATTTTGATGCGCGTATACGTTCACTTTTTTGCTAGCGTTCACATATGTGCCCTTTGGACCATCGCTGTCAAACACGTATGAATTAATCATGTCTGAAATAATGGTCTTCCAGTAACATACCATCTCCAAGCGTACGGTAACTGACTGTTTCCTTGCAAGGTAGCCCACCTCACCCAGGTGACGTCAACACTCAAATTGTGCGTTGGTGCATTCGACACAAACAGCTGTGGGCACAGAGTGTGCTGTTCACTCAGGCACCCATGTGTCCTAAGGTGTTATGAATAACATCAAAGTTGCGACTGGAATTACAAATCTGCTTGCCTGCCTAAAAATGTTATCAAAAATAGGCCATTTATGGACTGTCCCAGTAATATTTATTATCAAATTTTGTGATTTTTTGATTGTCCGGAAACTGCGGCCTCTCAGGAAATTTAGTGTATATGTATACTTCGTATGCATACAGCCTGCTTTCTGTCAATTATTAGGTTCTCAATAAGACGACGCAGTTGTTGTGGAGCAAAGCAAGTTCAAACTCCTGCCGATTGCATAAAAGTTGCAACACGAGAGTTCTGTACTTTTGAAACCGCGTTCTCTATTCCTAAAACCGTTTTCAGTAGTTGGAACCTTGATTTTCCGGTAATGGCGACTAATTCTTGATAGTGCTACTAGTGGGGATTTGAAGACAATTCGCCCCCTTTTTATAATAAGTTAGTAGGTTGCGGTCATTTCGACTGGCGACTTAGCCGGAAGTCCCTATGATTCCTCATTCTATCGGGTAATTACGATCATCATCCCACTGTCAGTCCTTCGAATTCATCCGAATGCCACTTGTTTCATCGGGATCCCTTTCCAATCAGACGGTAGAAACTTTAACAGACGGACTTACCAGCTCATCTCCTGTTTTCCTGGTTAATACCTAATTTAAAGCCTGTTATCTTTTGTTCCGTGTTTTGAAATGGGTTGTACTGGGATCTTCGTGATGAACTAAGCATATTGCTGAATCTCAATTATATTTCAAGTTGATTATAACGATGTCTTACGCAATCATCTCACTGGTATCGAAACCTATTTCTATCGGAGCTGGTGTCCACAGAGCACTTTAATGGCATCCAATTAATTTAACCTTCCAGGTAACCGCATCTGATAACGCAGTTACAGCTGCCTGTGAATCGGAACGATCAGACCACAATTGGTATTCAAGCTACGTCTTCCGTGACACTTATAAGGCCCATTCTCCTTCATCTGGGATAAATTAGGTGAAAAACTGAATACAAGTATGTGCGCTGCGAAGTCCCTGGAGAACATTTACCCAGTTTCGCTTAAATCAGAATGGGTAGGAAAAATTAGATGAGAAAAACAGTCTGCTACTGAACGAATTTATGGTGGTCCGCCAAGGAAGTAATGAAATGTGAAGATAGTGTAGTGGATCGGGCGGATCAGAAGAGAGATTAAGCTGTTTAAGCATCCCGGTGGGTCACACTGTATTTTCGTGTAAACAAAGTGTGCGGCAAATGAATGGTGCATATTAGTTGCAGTGGTTCATTTATGACAAGGAATGTATAAGCCTAAGAGAATTCTACGTGACATACTTAGTCCTGCTGAAACGATTCCATTGTTTTATTTCCAATAAGTTCTTCCATCTGGTCATGATTGGTCCCGTTAGATTTCTATGGTGATGAGCTGCCATTAAACGAAGTAGTCTGTGGAAAGAATAAAACAAAATACCTTATTACCAACATGGCATTATAACTCAGTAAAATCTTACTGACATGACATTATGCTTGCTTTCAGGCCAACAGTACACGTCCACCCGGCAACGCATTAGGCAAAGATCCGTTGAACGAAGTTCGAACAAGCATCTTTTAGGGTTTTCACTCGGTGTCCCTATTAGCTAGAAGACCGGCACAATGAATATCTCTGAAGGGGGAGAGACGACTCAGCTAATTTGCTTCGATCAAATTCCTGGGCTGTCCCCGTGTGATCACTTCAGTCAAGGACGAAACCGTTCTTCGGGTTTTTGTTTGTGAGTAGTTATCGCAAAGCAAAGGTTTGAACAAACTACTCTCACTTACACCGTCTATACTCGTCACATGCTGACTAAACATTCAATGTAGTTTAGGCCGGAAGGCATTCAGCACTATCGCTTCCCTGTTCGTGATTTCACATCGTAGTCATCGCTGGTTGTAAATCGCCCACCATTAACGAGAGTATCGGTCATTCTGGTTCTGACCGTTGTAAAATCGTATGCAAACGTTTGGCACTGAAAACTATCGGGAACGCCTGTCGGGTAACCAGTAAGTTGCGCTATTCTAAAAACTTCGTAGCTTACCGCATCCAACCCTATATTTGATTCTCGTCGGAAGTTCATTGACCGCAATATAGACGAGATCGTGTGTACAGTTATATTCTCCCTCTTGTAAAAACCCAGGAATTTATGGGTATAACTTAGGTTGTCCAAAATAAGGACGGCATATTGCTACACTTTTCTGCTGGTCACTGTTGCTAACATCAACTTTCTGTGCTTATCTTGGATAGTGGTGGAATCGATCAGCAAACGTTCAAAAGGTGACGGTCGTTAAACTGTTCGGTTTGCCAGAAAGGTGGCGACAACACAACCAATGATCTTCAAGTTGGCCATCACTCATATTTTATGGCAGCCTTCGTATTCAGATAGACTTTCCAGCCAGCAATCGGGTACTGATGGCCTAGGGGATAGTCAACATTCGGAATCTCGCCATTTTTGATCGATTCCTTGGTACTCGGTAGACAATCTGAAAAGCATCTTTCTTACTGACAGAATGATTGGTGTCGGTCAAATGAGCACCAGTCGCACTTGAAACAGTTCTAATCTAACCACTGTTCAACCACGCAGGATAATGTTCACGCACACTGTTAGACAGTCGCCTTGTAGTACCGCCAATATATGATGCTGGGCCCGAGTAAACGAATGAATACACATAACTAGTTGTCGAACATGAAAGTGTGTCTTTGAGTTGTGACATGATAACGTGTGTTGACTGACTTTCTGAGATTCCATGGGGTGTATGGAGACGTAAGCATGCAACATTCATGGTACCCCAATGTTAGTTGGCAATCCTCTTTCTGGTTAAGAACAGACCTGGACAGTTTTGTTCATTTTTGTCCTTCCTGGTGATTCCTATTGTGGAACTATCATCCGAACCAGATATGTATTTGCCTTATGGTTGATTTCCTTATGGTTGATTTCCTTTAGGAATTACCAGGCTAGATCAACAGAACTGCTTTGTGGGGTGGTGAGTGGTTGTTTAAAAAGGGTTCAGATACCTAGTACTCGGTGTTAATTCAAACAGGACGGCAACATTAATTCCGTTATTAAATAAGATTGTCAAAGCAAAGTGAACTAATGAGAGCTCTCAACGAAGCCATGAAATACGCCGTGTAGTGAACAAACTCCTCGTCCATTTTTACTATGATAGATGTAGTGCGGACATATTACCGCAGGGCATTCTTTACTAGTAAAACTGGACACTTGGAATTGGGAAGGTGATCTGCACGAGTGGTCGTGTGCATGATTAATAAAATGGTGGTTTTTCCAGCCCTAGACGCAAGTGTTTCCTTTCAAGAGACGAACTATTTTATTTGTGCATAAGCAGGCTTCCTAGTTGGGTTGTCTATAACGTTTCATAACCTTGTGGAATGGGATTGGACTGCACGGTTTCCTACATGTAGAAAATTCAGCCAATCAGAGCTCACTTAAAAGTGGGTGCAAACGGATCCGTGATCAGCTGACCCCAGTAGATCAAAAACGGTAAACGGTTGCTACACAGAACTTGCCTGTAAGTGCTGGTGATTAAAACAAGATGTCTGAACGCGTATCAAATCTGAACAATCGGCTGCTTAAGTCCTGACTGTGGAACACGACAAGTCGGTTGTCAAAACGCACAGTTTGTCACCAAAAATAAACTGTTAATGTCAGCATTGTTGACCTTGTGTAAAAAGCGCGTAGTTTTTCTAACAAACTGAAAGTGCTCGGTGCAGCTAAAACAACTGTTGACCTAAATTTCGGTGAACGTTCGCAAATTAAACAAAAAGTTTTGTGTTTGAGAAAAGACGACCTTCAAGGCGTCCGTGGATGAAAGTAGAGACAATTTCCACTTAGCGTGTCCAACAACGGTGTCTAGGGAGTTCGTATTTTTAGTTGACCAAGGACGCCTCTATGATGACTGTTCCATCTGAAATGATCACGTCCTTTCAGCATCTTCTGTAAGGGTTCAGGTCTTGTTGGAAAATCTGGAACCTACTTCACGTTTTAAGCGCACTTTTCGAAAAAACACCCCACTCTTGCCACATCGGTTGAAACGGGAGCCTTCACAGCTGTGCTCATGCAGTTTACGCTTAGTTGACGTTTTCCAGCAGCCTGAGAACCTGTTTGTAGAGCATTAACCACTCAGTTGCTTGAAATTCGTCAGAGGTCCACAGCACCTAATATTTGAATGATGCTCAACGGTTGTTGATTTTGTATTTCTAAAGTAGGTCTGAAAAATCATTTGTATACACGGCAGTTAGTAACGTAACCGGACGCACTGCAAACTTTTCTCTAATGCGGGACCAAACTGGTTGCCATTTGCAAGACGCTCAATCAAAATGAAACATCTGTTATCAAAAAGATTATCGAACACTCACACTTTTCGGAAAATTGTTAAGAATGAAAGTATTGCTGTCTGTCTGAGTGGGTTAACCCCTATATCAGAAGAAGCAGCCAGGGAATGCGGTCGCAGGATTCTACTGAAAAACACACTAGTTTTAATATACTGTTCAATGTACCCTCCGAAACTGTGTCTGGCTAGGTTTGCCGTCCGGTTGGAAAGTCTCTCCACGTAGAATCTAGAAAGAATGCTGCCTATGGGAAATGTGGAATAGGACTCTATGTGCTACTCAACAGTGGCATTACTGATTTGTATGTAACGAAGACAGAAGTTAGAATGCAGTGGTTGTGATGAAACTGTTGTTGACAGCTTGGCACGAAGGACAGTTATGTGATAGATCTAAAAGACTCTTGCATAATCTTCAACACTCTGAACGACAGACTAGTAGCTGAGCCAGAAAATCGGATGAGATTTGTAGCGTCGAAGAAGTGTTCGGTTTTTCTACAAAATACGCATGCATTGGGGTTTGTACACAAGTAGGAAAAATTTCCTCATGGGAGACACTCCCATACCAATAGCAACTGATGATTTTCAAATTCAACGTCCACTACGACAGTCGCAACTTTCACATTTCTCAAACACGTAAGTATTTTTTGATGATTTCTGTCTAAAACTGTATCCGTTTCCTAGTTTTAGCGTGAGTCCGAGCATGACTCTGAGTTAGATTTTCGTTATCCCTATGGAAGGTCACTTGACCTTCGAGCAGTGGAGATCTGCAAAAACAACTGATGCGTAAACAGATCACTTTCAATATTCTCGTGCAGAGCTAATCTTCCGAGTGAAACAATCGTTCGATCCCGGAGACACAAATATTTGTCTATCCGATAACTCAACTTCATTGGAATGTCCAGCTCTGAGCACACCATCTTTAAAGATGGAGTTCCTTGCAAACTTCCGTCGTCAGATTACTGCTTACTTTTTTTCTAAAGTAAATATTTAACCAGTTTCATTTGACGACCTTCCTATATTATCACTGAAGAACAAAAATTTCGAATTTATTCTGTAAAATCTGTCAACCTAATATTGCTTTAGATCTTGAAGTCCACAAGGAGTCGAATGTTTACTTCACTCCGAAGTTCCAAAGAAGGCTCCACGAAAGAGACCATGTTTGCCCACCAGGTCACCGAGTCAGATCAGAAGTCATAAACCCAAGCAGTGAAATACATGAACAAACGCGCTCCATAGAATGACCAGATACAAGCTTCAGAAGTTCGGACTGGCAGAACAATTAACAAATCATTTGGCCGGATGGAAGAGTGAATATCAGTCTGATCCACACAAGTGATAAAGTGACAACAGGCTACACATCACAGAGACAACAATAGTATTTAGACTGTTTTGTAGGTTATTTCTCCTATTCGTTCCGAGTATTCATTACGGCATTTTTTATATTTTCAATGCTATCACCGATACAGGCGTTGGATGGTCCACATCACTACCAGATCGCCAACCGTGGTGGGTTACTTGTCGCCGTGCCAGCGGACACGTTGTGGCCGGATGTCCTTCGATTTAGTACTGACGATGGTCACTGTTGGCATACAATTCCGTTACGGACTGGTATTTGGACTGCAAACAATTCTGTGGGTACCACCACCGCCCCATCCACTAGTGGCACCACAATAGCAGCTGTTCGCGTGCATGACACGACAACCGAACCGCCAAAACATGTCAGCACCACGAAACCAACGCGTCCTGCTGTTGCTACGCGGACGGAAAACATGACGGCACGATCCAGTTTTGAAACAGTTGTCTTCACTGGTCTGGTCACCGAACCCGGGGGTCGGGCCATGGCTGCTGCCGTCTATGGATACGGCACAATTAGTCAGCGTTGGCGAGTCGCGGTGGTAGACTTCATCACAAACGAAATGGTTACCGCAGCTTGTGAGTATCTAGTACAAATTTTATTTTGGGTTGACCGGCTGGATTTGGCGACCAACATGTCTTTTTTCAACTCTTGTTCGTTATTCCAGTGTCAAGTATATTTTTCTGGAATTTACGAAACCACTGGACTGTGTATACACTGAACATCATTTCCTTTGTGAAGAGGCACCGAAACGACTCATGGTAACGACTCGTGGTTGTCCGCATATGTATAAAACAAAAGAATCCTACCAAAATTCTTAAATAACATTAAGTGTGTGAGTGATATGTAACTGCGGACGAGACGCAAGGCGGTACCACTACCTTGTCAAGACCTTTCCAATAATCCCATTGGAGTAGTAATTACAGTATGGACTGATCTCACCATCCATCATTCCCGTTCTCGGGTCTACATCGAATTGCAACAATAACCAAATAATTGACCTCTTGCTTTATTTGAGTTGTGCTCAGCAACCGGGCAACCTGATTGCTAGTATGAATGCCCCAACATCTGATCTCCGGTTGTGACTCCGCGGACCTATGTTTTGGCGAGCTTTTACGATTTGAAGGTCGAAGCTGTCCACATGGATTACTTCAGAAACTTCACTGTAGGCAAACAGAAAGATTGTGCAACAGTGTTTCAGACCGCTTGTAAAGCATGCGAAACCGGAAAACACAACCTGCGACGCAATATGATCACCTAATATTCTACGGGTTACTCTACAATGCGAATCCGTGGAGAGCCTGTCTTTTGTATCTCGACAGCTAACTTGATTTTCCTTCACCGCTGTCAGCGTTTAGTGAAATTTCTTCATTACTTTTGAACCAGCTGAAAAGGTTGTGAAACTGACCGCGACGTAATTGTCGGTTCATCCATTTGATCACATCACACTAACCTCCTAAACACGACACGTCCGTCGTCCGCGTCGTTTAAGTGTTAAAAACCAGTCACTTGTGACAGCAAGGATTCATACGCCGGAAGTGATATGTAAGCCTACTGGACATGCACTGATCGGTCCCTGATGCATTGCAGATGTATGGTTCTCCTGACTTACTGAGAGACAAAGTCAAACAATTCATGTTACCTTTACTTACACCATAAAATGTGCAACACGAATTGTATTTGAAAAGGGACAGCAAATAAATCAGAACTAAAAAGAGATCAGAATATGTTTTCTGTTAGTTATTTGAATGGATCATTTCACGGATGCTAGTGCTAGAAGGTGACCAGTAATTTCGTTTTCAACAGGAATGTACAGCCTCTACTGGTTTGCACACAATTAAGTAACAAATTTCTTCGTGATACATTGCGTGTGCCGTGAAGGTTATCACATGAACTATCCGGAAGAAGTTGCATCACCTTTACTGGTTTAATTGCCGAGGAGTGAAAACATTATTTCCCCTCACTCTCGAACAAATATAATGTGATGTATAGTGCATAGTGGTCCGGTTCTTCTGTGCATACCAGCGGGAACTCGTGCATTTTGGAAAAACTACTAACTTAATCCGGACATCTTTGATGTGCGCGCGTGTTCTGGTATAATTTTAACAAGGAACAGACGTTATCTGGTGAGAAACCTAGTGATTGTTGATCCTTTATGATTAGTGGTGCATTCACAACCGTTGACATGTTACGCTGCTGAACTAGTTGAACCAGAGGGCGAAAGAAGTTCAATCACTTCAACATAGTAGAAAGAATTTTGTGAGCAACTACAACGTCGTGTGTGCCAACGGAAATAAGTTTCCAGCCAAACATTGCCCACGACATGCGTTTCATGTCTCGAAGTATGATTTCTGCATTCCAGGTTCTAGATTAGTCAACCTACGGTCGTGAGATAGATCAAACAGCAGACATCTTCAGCCTACATCCCGTGAGAGTGTAAAAAGATGTCCACACATATGGTCATACGGCCGAGATTTTGGTTGTTCTAAGACGACAGGAGTGTAACTCAAGCTATGTTGAGCTTCACTGTTGACGGCATGCCAAAATGCATTACAGATGTTTGCAGCCAGAGTGAAAAGAGCGTTTCGTGTTGGACAGTTCTGGGGGAGAGCTTTCCATAGTACACTAAAAACTACTTTGTGGCAGTTCATCCGATTTGTCCCAACAGCTCTTCAAAACCACGTGTAATTCTGTTCTGTTTTGCGCCACTCGAATGTAGGTTGAACAACGGCTTCTAGACACTAAAGACAAGTGAGCCGGGTTTCGATGAAATATAAATCTCGTTAAAGACGGAATGAATTCCGAGCTTCGTCGTGAAGTGTGTACCTGGGGTACAACTGTGTCCTCAGAAAAACGCTGGATAAGCCACGGCAGGTTTCAATTTTTCTGCACTAAGTTGTTGCGTGCACGTTGATAAAAATTTGGCGATAAATCTCCTGATTCGACTCTAACCCCACTTCCAAATAGCCCCCCCAAACGAATCCCGCATGGTCTTGAGCGACAGTAAGTAGTCCAGGCACAGCTAACCACAGCCGAGTTGCTCATTTGAGTGGGTGAAATCCGAATGTGTGAGTAGTGCCACTGATATCGCCAGCTGACATTAGCTCTCGAGCGCAATTGCTGAGCCATGTGAGCGGTGCATGCCTGAACCGCAGAAATAGTCGAACTCTACAAGAAACCTACCTCTGTTGGAAGTCTCAAACTGCATTTCCACCCGCGATTATACGCCATTTATTCCCTTCTAGGAATTTCGTCATTCTGTTGGTGTTCCCCGTGTATACAATCTGTTGTGGTGTACAAACTCGTAGAATGAACCAAACATTTCCGTCTTATGTTATTTTATCGAGCAGTTTCATAAGCACAATGATACACCGCACTGTTCAGTCTTCTGATGGTGTGTGGATGTTTGGCTTCTGATGGGCGTATCGAACGTGTTCGCTACGATAGAAAATGTAGCGAAATATTGCCCGAAATTTTTCGAACGCTTCAAAATATCCATCACTCGGAAATCGGACGTACAGCTACCACCCCCGTCTGTTGTTCCAAGGTTGGCAGTTAACAGCGTGAAAATTACTTAAAAATGTCCATATGCGATGCACTGGATTCCTACTGTCGCATAAAGAACCAGGCGTCAGAGTTCACGGGCAACCTGTCCCTTTTGCTTGAGTGCCTATGTAAAGAGAAGTTGAACTAGAAGTAAGATTGTCGATCTTAGCAGCTTTGTTCGACTTCATCGATTCTTCCCACAACCCCACTATTTTTGGTCGATTGAGCCAAACTGACAAGGGAAGATTTGAAACAAACTAGCTAGCTGAACCACGGTATGGAGCGTACCATTCAGCTACAATGAGTTCGCACTCAAACCATGCTCCACCAAACTGTCAACTAATGGTGACCGTCGCTCATATTGCATCTTTTTTTCAACGAGTTCCTTCTTCGCGCCCATCAAAGAGTCTACGGTATCGGTTTCTGCCCAAGAGCGAACAGATGTTGGCCCAACACCACCGCCAATAATTCCAGGTTCGTTCCGTCAGAACTGATGAACTGACTACTTGTATGCGCCCCCTTTGTTCACTGTAGAATGAACTAGACCAATTCTCTCGTGCTCTGGACTGCGCGCTCTGCAAGTAAGAACACACTTTGCCTGATCAGATGCAGCCGTCTGACAGCTGTGGAATGATGGATACCGACTAGAGCGCAAGTTAGTCAGGTGGACAATATGTTACGAGTGCAATAGTGAACGATAATATACCTTATTTAAAAATAACTCCGAAAATTTCGATACTTGTTTTCGACCGAATTCATGGGACAAACATAGTAGAGCCGTGCATTAAATCCATCGACGTTGCGTCAAAAGCTCCAGTGGTATTAAACAGTTGGTTACCAATCTTGCGCGGGTTGCACGTACAGTATTTTTGTGCTCCGTTGACTGTGGTAAACACAGTTAATCAACTCATCGCGTTGTTTTGCTCACTACCACAGAGACCGAAACTTAGTGACATAGGTTGCGCTTAAGTAAAGTTCCGTGCAACCAGAATAAAGGTCAGAAACGACCAGACTGGAGGAACGAATGTCAAAACCGTTTCGTGCCCTTTTTATGTAAATCCTCTAGTTATACGATGATCCTGTCTGCGAACAGTTGTGTTTAACAACCCTTAATGACCACTCTTTGTTTGCAAGTTAACATTAGACCCACTGAGAAATTCAGATATACCGAGCTCTTGAGACTTACAGTGGTTTGATAATCCGGCATATCTCTCCCTGAGCATGTCGACCATTTGTGAACAGGTCACCTAGCCAGACTATTTATGCACACCTCAGAAGAGACAGAGTTCATAGTCAGTTTAGTTTAGCCAGAAGGCTGTATGACCAAACTCACGCAATCCGAACAGAACTAGCTTCGGCATGAATAACTGGTAACATGCGATCAAACTGAAGCAAATTTTAGTGAGTGAGTTGATATTTTTAATGTTTTGTACTGTCCAGGCGGATCTAGATCAGTGGGCGCTGTTACCTCTGAGGGAAGATAATGATAACCTGAAGCAGGCGCTGAGGGTGATAGAGGGTCACATATTAGCAAAACAGCGTTCATTAATTGATATAATACTCTCACAACTTGAACTGCGTCTCTGCTCACCAAAGATTATTCATACGGCTTACTGAAACGTTTTGCCGGGGCAAAGGAATGAAGTTAATCTATTCTAACTCATAACGCTTTTTCCACATTTTTTTCCATGTTATGTCCATTTCAAACACAACGTTGGTCGCCCAGAGTTTTTTCAGCTTCTTGTTCTTGTTGCTTCGGACCAGAGAAGCAGAATACCAGATGACAATCTCGGAGCGTATTTTACACATTTTGAGGAAATGGTTGTGAAATTTGTTTGTAAGATATAACGATATTTTGTGGATCCATGTAACAGATTGAACCAAAAACTCATTCAGAGATTGTTGTAAATGGAATAAATTAGACGTATGGCAGAAGTGGTTACGATACAACAGGGTACAGTTTCGAGGTGCTTGTTCAAAAATCATATCTGCCATTGTTTCTGGAGAACCTTTGTAATCACTATCCAGAAGAATGGTTAAATGGCTTCTATATCATCCTCCAATCCCATAATTAGTTACGGGAACCACAATTCAGCTGTCTCAATTCTATGTAAACAGCAAACATTGTTCAGTTCTGAGAAGATATGAAGCAGAGTATTCTCCCAGATGACTTTCAGCCTGGATGTGTAAACAAGCTGGTATCATTACATCACACACGGTTATCGCATTACGATTCAAAATTACGTGAAATTTTAGCTTGTACTATACA
The DNA here is from genome assembly GCA_008508345.1 of Paragonimus westermani. Classification (NCBI taxonomy): domain Eukaryota; kingdom Metazoa; phylum Platyhelminthes; class Trematoda; order Plagiorchiida; family Troglotrematidae; genus Paragonimus; species Paragonimus westermani. The sequence continues at coordinate 99,203 of QNGE01001725.1, forward strand.
TTGTAGATGTTCTGATCTTAGTGTTTACTCAGTGAATATGAAATGTGGGCGACATCACATTGCGCCTAGAAAACTAAAGGGTTACTAACCGAAAGAAGCTTATAAATCATTCATCTTGGTGATTTTGCGCCCTAAAAGTCTCCCTCACCTGCAACTTCAACTAAAATCAACAGGTGGTCAGCTGCAGCTGATAAGTGAGTGTTTAGTTGCACATGTTAACCTAATTATCAGAAACCATGCCTAGACATGAATTAATACTCCCTATCTCAGCAGGAACCTACAGAACTGACTAAACCTACCTTCTCAATGAAAATTGCGATATGGCCCATATTAACTGAGGACTACATTATCTTGATCAACTCATCTCAATCGCTTGTCAAAAGTACAGATCACTAATTTTTCAAATTTATTGCTCTGGGTGGTTACAAAAGTTTCTTCGCAGTTCACTGCCAAGTATGCTGGCAAGCCCGGAACTATGGACTAGTTTCCGGCTATGACTGTTGTAACTGTAACTGTTGTAACATTTGTGCCCAAAGAAGAATGACGTGTTTAACAGACGTCTTCACGTCTCTTTCAACAAATTTTTATTCACTCTGGTACCACACGCTTAAATGCCTTTTATTGACACTGTTTACAAAGCAATAAAACGAGTTCGGTAGTGACCATTACTGTACACGTGTACAGTTCGTTCTATTCGGTGAACAATTTCATCAGTTCTGGATTGCTGTGGTTTTTCAGTAAAAATCCTCATTATCGACGTATGAATTAACATGTGCGATTCCATACACCGAGGCATCTGGTGGTGACCAGCTGAGAAACAGTCCCCCTAGATTGCTCACCCAATGTAAAACAGCCTCCATGTGTGACTAAAACATTTCGAATAGAACAGAGATGTGGACAATTGTCATTTTACTTATAATAAGGTGATTAAAATGGTGACTAAAATGTCGATTTTGACTTTTAACATGTGTACTTCGGCTTCTTCCCATCAGAAACCGCAGTATCTAGAAGTGTGAGTGTAGAAGGGGATTTTAAAGTTAAGGATATTTTCTTTATATCGGTGCGACAAACATGTGCATAAATTGTGCAGTCATTCGTGAAGATTCTTTGCTTTTCGGTTCACACTCTTAATCATAAGAATCCGAGAGAAATTGTCCCACGTTTCCTTTGTCTTTCTGGATCGTTGAGTAGCTTATTACTCAACACCAAATTACCGTAGACAGGTACCCTCGAACCATATTGTATGTCAGTTATTGAGCCTCTTTTCTTTTGCACTGAGTTCCCACACGTTGGTTACCTTCTTTCCAGTTTTCGTAGGGCCATTATACCGATTGTCTCAATGGCGAAGCTTCTATTAGTTGCGGCTTAAAAAAGACTCTTTCAGCGGATAGCGTCTTCAAACAAATCGTCGGTTAATAACAGCCTTCCTGTTAGATAGCTGGTGGATTAGGGATCCTCCAGTACTATCCCACGGTTCCTCCTGGGACTGTGCCACCCAACTCTTCTGCACTCAAGACAAGTAAATGCGAAACTCCCCGGTGCTCTTATCAGTGCTAACATTCGAAGCAGGCGCCTTATTTTCTCCATTCACGGTTGATCCTCAGCATACATGTCTCCACATTCCTCTTTCACCTGCTGCGATCTTCGACCGTTGCTTCCTAGGATGTAGTGGAGATGCTATCAGCCATTATAACATATTTATACGTATTTTCACAGCTCCAGACTGACCTTCTCTACGTTCATCAGCTTACTCTACAACATTTGCTTGAGGTTTGGCTTTGTGTCAATCTACTTATATCTTCCAAGTATCGCAAGCGTCTTTGACTTGTCCGGACAAACACACCTGTTCAACCTGCCCTACCCAGGACTTCTCATTTCGCAATCTTACGTCAAAATAACAGATAGTGGATGTGTTTTCGTAGCGCACGTGGTGTGGGTACAGATTTTGTGCCTCGCTGCCGTGCACAGTTGTGCCCAGTACATTAGCGTGATACACAGTCATATTCGTCTTTTCCTCTTTGTGAGGTCGATGAACCTTGTCTACTGTGTAGACATGCCCGAACCATCCCTGTAAACCCCCTCAGGACATCTAAAACCTCACGGCCTAATACTCGGGAGCAAGCGCTGTCACTGTTAGGACTTAAAAAGTCATCTGTTTCATGCATGAAAACCAATTTTTCTTTTGTTTTTGTGGGCCCGCTTGACTAGCCCGTGGTGGCGCTTCTGTGACTTATACGTTATCTTTACGAGTTCACAAAACACATTCGTACGTGGTAGTCCCCTTTAGAAGATCCTGCCGACATCTGCTATCCTACAAGAAACGCCACATTCGTCATCTCTTGGACCCTCTTAAGGAATCGATGACCCCGAGGAGATTGCACTCAACTAAGAATATTCATCACATTTCTGACATTCATTTGATTTCCTGTCTCGAAGAAAAACCATGCTGTTCATCGTCGTAAATATATACCTGTCGAAGTGTAACTTCCTGTCGGAGCGGTACAGCTGATCTGGTGCTGTCACTAAGCCATTCGTTTTGTGTGCGAACAACTGTCACTTTTGTGGTGTTGGATCGCGGATGCTACTTTGCCTCCATTCCACTTGATTATTTGTAACATTTGTGAGTATTGGATTCTTCTTCCTAGTCTCATCTACTCACTGAAGTCGTCATTTCATACTTGATAAACCCCAGTGGCACTAACCCAAAAACAACGCAAACAAAGCCTGCAGAATTCTAATTACTTCCTTTGAATGTCAGCTGGCACATCAATACGGCTTTAGGGCAGTATCACCTAGACTACTCATTTATCCTATCAAACACTTGTTAAGAGTCATGAAGTTGACAAGCAGATCATAGTTAATATTGGTAAAATTCTAGTGTACACACATCTGTTTCCCAAAAGTAGTGTGCTGTACCTTTCACAGGAGCAAATCAGGACAGGTATCACGAGAGTCTGCTCACCGGACTGATGTTTACGAAACACATATTGTTCCTATAAACTTGTCAGTTGCCTGATAGGAGGCAATGCAGTATGTGAGGAATCGTTGAGTATTTGCCAGAAACATAAGCACGAACCTTTTGGAAGCAGTATTAAACGACAACTGAATGATATTCACCGGGAGAGGTGGATCACATAAATGGTCACAATGCACTTTTTTAAAGTGTTGCTTAATGTGTCCTCAGCTTTTCTCAATGCATGGTTAGGTTACCCCCAGATGGTGACGGTTCTTCAAAAGAAGTCAGTTTTGATTAATCAAGGATACCACAATTAGACAGTCAACTTACCTCTAAGGTGATCTGCAGTCTGAAACTAACAAATGACTTCTGGTGAGTACTTTTCGTCACTTGAATGCGATACAACTAAAGAGCTTTTGACTGTGCTGTCATGAACACCAGGTTTGTCTAAGGCCGAGTCTCAAACAGCGTGCCAATGTCTCACTCATTATCACGAATAAACCATATAGTTCAATAGTTGTGATAGCTCTCAGATCTTTAGAAAAAATAACCAAGGACAAGGAAGATGTTTGTTCATATGAAGCACCGTAGGAATAAGCTGGTGATACAGATCCATTTGTATCACGACTCACATTGTTATATGGGGCATTTCTGGTAGATTTACTGACAACTGGCTGTGTACTACGAAGACAGAAAGACAACCAAACAGACCTCTGTTTTTTTATGAACTATCTTGCGAATAACGGTTTAAACAATTGATGGTTTGTGCCAGAGAAGCGCAATGCACAGGTGGTGCGTGGAGTTGGTTCGAGGAATCACGTTTTTGCACAGAAAAACCGCCACAGACCATAAAGTGTTCAGAAGAAATTAATTTAATTCGGACCGATAAGAAACTATTACAAAAACTGGCTGATTAATTGGGACAGCGGTCCACACGGTTGAGATAGTTGGCTGTAAAACTGGCAATACAATAAAACGATCAGTGGCGAAGGGCGCGATAACGAACAAGGCGCCTAATTAGATATATGGAGTTTTGAATAACGATTTCAAATGTCACATTAGGAGAGTTCACTAATATAAACAGATCGTATTTGTTTAGAATTAGTTGCAATTCCGCGACACTACCCTGCAGTGGTTTTAGAATCCGTAGGTATAGATACGTAACAAGTGATTGCATAAATTACAATTTATATTCTGACATCAAAATGGCTCCCCTCCCAGCATTTTGGGAAATGCAGCTTTTAGTTTCTATGGAATTACAAAAACCATGGCGAATTTCGATAATAGTATGACACTACAGGTGCACGGAATTCTCCTTCACACTTTCAGTCAAATCGCGATCTTAACCGGCTTGGTTTTGACCTACTTCGTACCAAGTTATGCCCCAAGACCAGTCGTTCAGTGTGAAAAGCTTGTGGTCCTACAAGCCCACTGATGTTCACGAAAACTTATGATGTTTCCCATACAACAAAGGCTGTCTTTTCCCATGATTGTCCCCTAATTGACAGAAGCAGAAAGTGCGCACGTACCCACAAGTCACAAAGCTAAACCTTTCATGAAGGCACAGTGGCTTTGATACATAGACCTCGTTTACGAAGTACACACATATATATATATATATACACTAAGTCCTTCTGTGAACGCTCACCATCCAGTCAGCGTGGTCCGATTTCATGCTGGCGAGGTGGCTGAGTCACTTTTTACCAATGTTAGTGTGTATAGGTGAGTGTGCGTGCGACTTGAAAGACACCCGCCTTGAACGTGTATGTTTACCCACATTCAGGTAATATGTTTGCCCTGAACCGTGCTGCCGCAGCGAGAAAGTGTCATCTCAGACATGTCCTCTGTTTGTCTTTGTGTTCTGTTTCCGGTCCCATGGACAGTGTGTCAGCTATGTCCCGCTAGAAAAACCATGGAAATTTTGTTGCGCCCGTATCCCATGGCAAAATTATTCGATGAAACGAATTCATTAGGTTCATGATACAGTCTGTGTACAGACGGCAAAACCCTCAGTTTCACTGTGCAGTCCAATGCTGTTTATTGAGGTTTGAGTGCTGTTCATGTGCCAGATAGGCTTTGTGGCCTGCACCGGAAGACAGCGTGACTGCTGGATTGCTATCCGTACTGACCGTTTACTTTTTAACTGCGCGCGATCTCATTGGTAAGTGTCACAATGATATTTGAGGTAATAACTAACGTGTTTGGTTTATCTAATTTTTAAGCGGTTAAGATTGCAAACAGCCGTTTCCGGTAATTCTACTCAGGCATATACAATTACAAGAGATTCATCAGGTTTATGTATCAGACAAAAGCAGGGTTATACGCAATGGTGATAGGCATGGTAACTGTGGATGTCTGTCTACCCGGGTGGTGGTGGGTTTGTGTGTGTGAACGTGTTGTGTTTCTATGGTCTGTGTGTGATAACCTGTTAATTCTATTGAGTAATGCCCCTTCCTCGTATAATTGCAAACATTCACAAACAAAGCTGCTTATATTTAACGACATTCTAACGTATAAGGGTTGCTGCCATGGAAGATGGAATTTCAAAACCCATTTCTTCAACCGTAAGTGGCGTTTGCATTTCCGTCAAATATGCTGTCAGGAAGAAGACAAGGTCCTCATTCCTTCTGGTGGTCGTGGTTGTTGGCAGGCCCTCCCGCATACGCTCGTCAGTCAAATTGATTCCTAATTAGAATGTCACTATGGGGGAAGCACACTTTCGAGAACTGTTAGACGTCCGCTTTTCTGTTGTCCTGGCTTAAGCACAACGCACCTCACACTTCCCGCAATGTACGTTTGCCAGGCAGCTCGCTTTCGAACAAAATCATGTAAACATTCCGGACTACGTCCACTTCCGTTCACTCTCCCTGGCCAACTCGCTGTGTGGCTGGCACACGCACACCGGAACACGTGATCCCTTCTGTGATAAACTTGTGTACATTTCTGCGCTTAAGGTTATCGACCACAAAATTTTATTTTACAGAATGAAGTTAACGTCAGGTGGAGTAAAAACCTTGACTGTTCTTTGTCAGTATTCCTTTTTGGTTTGGTGACAGTGGTAAGTTTGTCTGCTTGCAGAACCTCATCGAAGGTACAGGTTAGCTCCTGGATTAAAAACCATAGCACTTACAGTCAACAAACCACCACTGAACTTAGGTGAATACTTGTTGATGTTCGAAAAGTTATATTATTTAATAAGTTTCGAACAATACATACATAGTTCGTCAGAGTTTTTTAACTGCCCATTAAAATATGAGTGACAGTCGTTATTAGAGCTGCCTACTTTTCTCCGTTTATCCCTCCTCGTTTTTATCGCAAAACTTGCATTTTTCAGTATATATCACTTCGGCCTGGGATCGAAAATTCTATTTTAGGTTGAACAACAGTTCACCATTTGAGCCACGTCACCCACGTGTCTAGTCACAACACAAATCAGCCGAATAAATCGTCATTCCAATTTTCAGCCGTGGACACATTTCCGCTGCAAAAATGAAGCGGTTGCCCACTGCTATACATCATTCAGGCGGATGAGTGTATCAGGAATGCGGGCTAAATTGATCACTGTGGGCTTAGGTATTGAAACAGGAGGTCAATCTGCCTATCTGAAGATACAAATCTTTAAAAATTGTCCACAGACTAAGCGGGAACGATGGGTAGAAGATATAACTTATGGATGGTCGGGATTGCCATTAAAGGCACATAATATTGACATGGTTGGGCCGCCACCTAGGCATAGAAACTGATTCCCTAGACAGTCATACTTTATGGCGCATGCAGTAACCATGCTCACTAAGGTCGCATCATGTTTGCGCTTCAGTCTTCTCTTAATGGCTCTGATATGAAAACTTAGTCTGGACACTTCGTTGACACGTGGTGTGCAAGAAGGGGTCAAACCTAGGTTTTGTACAAATTGGAAACTATTAGTTGGAAAGCGCACCTTCTCAAATAATGTATGTGAAGAACGCTGCGTTCCAAATGTCTCCATAAATGGGTGTCGTGGTTGCAATTCGGGTGAACACAGAAATCCGACCTATACTGCTACCTTGGCGAGGTGGTCGGGCTTGTGTACTGTTTTGATCCGGCGGGCTATGCTGACTAGGATTCCGGTCTTTCCAGGTGCGACCTTGTCAGACAGGCCAAAGGGGAGCAGTCAGACAAAAAGCAATTACACTCATGGGATTGTATGTCACACTACTGATCGCGTAGGAGTGCTTAGGTAGCGAGGCACGATCCTATGGGCAAACAGCTGAACTATTTTTATAGTTGCGGCACTCATGTCTTCCGAATCAGGAAGAAGGGGGTTAGAAAAGGTACCCTTAAACAAAGAGCACTCCGATCGCCCAACGGTTGACCGTGACCGCCGGCGTATTATCCAATACGGTCGAAAAACATCA
>QNGE01001725.1:109370-147634 GCA_008508345.1 Paragonimus westermani
CCAAACTGCGTCATCTGTGGCGTCGAAAAGACGTTCGGTTGTCGCTGAAACGAAGGATATATAACGCCTGTGTGCGTTCCATTTTGCTGTATGTTTCTGAAACGTGGCCTGTTCGCAAGCAAGATATCAACAGGCTTGCTGTGTTCGACCATCGTTGTCTCCGCCACTTGGCCCACATTAAGTGGGCTGATCGCGTGAGCAATGCGGCAGTTCGACGGCGTGTATTCCGGAACGTTCGGGATGCGCGATCAATTGGTCAAGTAGTTACGTTGCACAGCTTGCGATGGTTGGGTCACGTGCTCCGTATGCCAGCTGTGCGTTTACCGTACCGGGTATTATATACTGAGGCCACCAACAGCTGGGTAAAACCGCGTGGTGGTCATGCAACAACGTGGTCACGAAATATGAAGACGTTGACTGCTCTACTGAGCAAATTGGGCAGGCATCGCCCGCCTGGCTGGGGTCCTCGTGATCACTCAAACCGCTGGTTAGATACGCTATCCAAGATGGCGATGTGTCGCAGTCAATGGCCTACCTGTATCCATACCATTCCTAGTCCTTCCGCTTAGTCTTCTTTTAGTATTTTTCGACCTTCTTAGTAACGTTTTCTTTTAGGATATTCCACGTCACTGTTGAGGTGAGCGGCTGCCCGAACCACAGTACCTCTGATCAGGCTTATGGCTGTTATGATGATGATGACGATGATGATGATGGTGATTATGATGGTGATGATGAATACAGAAACACTAGACACAGCTCATTTTGGGTCGTACACCCAGAGTTGTACGTTACTGATACAATCCAGCTAGTAATAGTAAGTAGACGAAATCCTGATTTCACATAGTAGCAATCAAACCAGAACACTGGATAAAAGCCAAATCGCATTTTACCACAGATTTCCTATCCGGAGTGCACGTCCTTACAAGAACTCATTATTACTTTACAGCAAACAACATGGAAATTTTTCCCAGGAGTCAGCAGTCGTGACTTTTCTTCTCATAGTCCTACTAGGTTATGGTCTGGATGACTGACATTCGTCAGGCAGCCACAAAGTAACCGATTTAAAGTCTGTTAGTTAACAAGCTACGTGCCATCTAAAGACATCAACATGTCATTCCTTTTTTGCTTGCCATATCTCAGATAAATTTATAGATTTTCTTACTTTACGGAACACATTTTACCGGGCAGCCTTTTCAGACATCTCACACGTGCTCCTCTGCTGGCAGGGTGGCAACGGAAAACATGAACGGAGTTTCCTCTTTTGAGCATAAGCTCTGGAGGTGAGGCATTCTGGTCCAAAGCGCAAGTGATTTACCACAGCAGCTCTGATCATACTGGGGTAATTATACGGCTTTTCTGGATATACCGACAGTGTCTTTCAGCTGAGACAAAATTGTGTTATATATATAACCGTCAGTCACTACGATCCAACCGGTTTTTTCCATAAACGTAATTCAGAAATTTATTTAATCAGTCTTAGACTTTTCTTTAAATAACCTTGATTTATTTCGAAATTACTACTGTTCATTTGCGACCACACCCTTCGAATTCAGATAGGCTTTCCGGACAGCTAACTTCAAAAAGAAACACTATACTCGAGTATAGCTCTTAATAAAAAGTCCAGTAATGCATACCCTCGTCCGAATCTCAACTTTCACTCCAGCCTTCATATTTGAGACCGGAGTGTTGACTATAATACCAATAACCTCGCAAGAGACCCGACCGGATAATCATATACCGACGCTCATCCGCAACCCGTTGTGAATGTTATTCGGCCCTGTCTACTGTGAGCTTACTGGCTTTGTGGTCAGCACGCTTTTCCCATGAACACTAGGGTAGGAGTGCAAGTTCCAGTCAGGACTAGGGAATGCACTATGGTTGGGTTTTAATGAGATCGAAAATCGAGTGTAATGTTCTCATTCGAAGTGGGCCTGTCGAAATGTTAACCCTAATGAGTAGGCCATGATCACGTGAAGACGGGACACAATCCATGATAATCTAAATTCTCGAACTTCAGTCAATAAGTTGGAATTTTCAATCATTTCGTGTAATGGTGATTTCTTTTTCAGTTCTTTTTCCTGTGGTCACTATCATTGGCATGTTACAAGGTAGCGACAACTGTTCCACAACTTAGCGTCTTTATCCGTTGGAGGGTTATGTAAAAGCTGCCTGCTACTTTAGGTTTCCATACTATAAAATGGTTGTCCATGCCTGATTTTTGAAGCGATGCCTCCTAGGTTGTATTTGCAGCGCCTGACTGACCACAAGACACCAAGCACCTTATAAGGTCATGCCCAGTTCATTTAAGTTAACTGAAGTCAGCTGTATTCGTCCAGAGTATCTGACTTATGGACAACCTTATCAAACCAAGGTGCGGCTTTTACTTAAAAAAATATCTGAAAAAATATCTGAACAGAGAAAACAGCACCCAAGACTAGATTGTAGAGAACTGAACCTTGTTGTGCAATGTTAGCAAAATACAAGATAACTCACGCATGTCAATAAAGTGTATTAAACCGACATCCAGAAGACGGCAATGATGTGTACTGAAGATGAAGGCAGAAAATTCGTTTATCACCTCAGCGCAAGCACCCCGATGTTTTGGGAAACACCGCGGTAACATAAAATGGTTGTTCATTATCGTTAGCTGTATTGAGGAAAGTACTGGATCTCTGTTGGAGTTTCCTTTCCATTAGAAGTCCAGTGAAAACAACCAACTAATATCACAGCCAATACAGAAGAACCCAAAATTATACACAGTTTTGTGCATTTGATCGTTACTTTATTAACTGTACATATTTACCTAATACCTAACTCTACTAACCACACAGAACAGGTTAACTGGGCGGCAAGACGTCCAACCATAACGGAGTAAGTGAGATCAGCTTACTTGAACTTTGGGAGATCACGACGTCACTTAAGTGGACAGACAAACGTTGGCTAAAAACATCATTATTTTGAAGTTAGACGGGATCAGTATTCAGATTTCTTAATGCAGATCGGTGGAAGATGTTGCAACAAAATACTTGTAAACCACAACTTTATTTTATATGGTTTGATACATCTTTTAAAGCAATTTATTATCGAAGTTGTTAACTAAAATATGCACTTTACAAATGTAAAATTATGGAAATTGGGAAACAGTGCCAGTGTTGTTCGACGTGAGAGCGTACATTCCGCCTTTGTCATATACAAATTGTCAAATATTTACATGATATTTGGATCCGTGTGAGAGATCTGAAGTTCGAATTGCGCAAATCAGGTCCAGGTAAACGTCACAGGACTCTGTCTAGTCTCGTACAACCTTGATTGAACAATTAAAGAAAGCGCTTCTTCAAAACTCGTAAATTAGTCTCATGATGAGTGACGACCGTCTTGACTGCCAAATATATCCTGATTGAGGAATACAGTTGTTGACTTACAATTTAATCCATGCTTTTGTGATTGCTTTAGAATGTATTCTGCGGCATCAACATGTTTAATGCCCCTCTGAAATTGCTATACTTGTGCAGATTTATGCGGCTTTACCAGCAGCAGGTTGATAAGAACATGAGTAGGGCCTAATATCTCTAGGTCATATGCCTACTTTGCCGATGTAGATCATCACTGGTGACAGATTGAAAATGCCTCATAGCCTAAATATCATGTAGATTAGATGGTCGTATGACAGCTGCTTCTCTAGGATTGCCAAGCATGGTATCATTCAAACTAAAAAATACTGTTTACACTTATTCGGCTGTCGATCTTTTCATTCAAAGGGTAATCAGCGTTCAAGTTAGGAAGTGTTTAGTTGAGTGCAAGCATCAAAGATTCAACCCTTAAGGATGCGTGGGTTTAGATGACTGAGCCGTATAGTATGGATGCTAGACAGTTACCAAAATTGCTCAGTACTCTCTTCCAGTGCAGCAGTTAACTGGAATTGGATGTAAGTTGGATAACTTATACGTTTGCATGGTGAACTTAGGGTGGTTAACGAATGTGGATCACACTTGTCTCCGGGCGCAGTGACTTATCAACTCAACCAGTCGATAGTTATAAACTTTAAAGTGGACGGCGGCCATTCACATGGAACATGCTGAATGTTACAGCCCTTTTAAAGAAAGTGCAGCCGCTGAGGTAGGAAAGTGACAATTGTAAAGAAAAGATTCTAAGTATGACTGTTGACTGATAACAGTAAATCAACGGTTGATGCCAATGTTCGTTTTCCGTGCAGTCCTGGAAAATTGAACAAACATCTGCTAATGGGAAACAAGGTTGAAGGACTTATTACAACCGGGTGTTCAAAAACTTGTTTTTCATGCAAATAACTGAGGTGTAAGTTAGGATACAGTTGCATTCGCCAAACAGTTTCCTGATGACATCCGTTACTTTGCTCCACTAATTTAGCTTAATCTCATCGCCTGCCAGTTTGCGAGATGTACAATCGTGAACATTTTAGGCACTGACAGAAATTCTATTGGTTCATTTCTCTTCCTCCATCTTTTTATCAGAATTACTGTTCGCCTTTTGGTGACTAAAAATTAGGAATCCACTAGTGTGATGCCGTTGATAATGGTGGCGCATAAACGTGTCGGCAATTACTTCAAATGGTATGGGTGTGTAGTGTGCTCGGCTTCATGTGTGTTGGATGTTAAACCGTCTAGTCGCACATTGGAACAAGCGACCAATGAATTCGTCATTTGGCTGTTTTATTTCCTTTGTAAAATTCCACACGTTGGTTCGGATGACTTTGTAAGACACTCTGTTTTCCATCACTGGGATCATTGCATCTGTGGACATTTATGTCGGAAAAATTGTCAGCACAACATAACACCTTGATGACATGCATTTAGTGCAGGCAACGCCATCACGACGAGGTGCACTTTCGTCTGGTAGAAATTGCATGGTGCTAATCCGTTTCGTGAATGCCGGTCCATCAGCTGTCGTAATGCGTAATGTGCACACGGTCTGGGCGACTTTGGAGGCGATAGCTAACAGACGAGTTCCAGCTATGGAAGATATGACGCCTTTAAATGAAGGTGACGACAGATTTCATAGCTAACCTGTCGGCGAAGGTGGGAGGCATTCCAGCGAATGTACACCGGCTGTTACAGGTGCGCAAGTGACCTCCTAACGGTTATATCTTGCCAACTTGTTCACGAATTCCAATCAGGCATTATATACTGTTACCAACTGCCAACTGCCTAGCTAGCTAACCGGTGTGCGCTTGAATTTTAATGAATCGTGATGGAACTCGTTTAAATCATTGCAGTTTTTCAGAATGAAACACACTCCCACGCTTAGTTTTCAGCAGCCTACCGAACCTCAACATCAGCCCACGAAGAATAATGGTACGTGCACGAATTGGTAACAGAGCCACTCAGTGGACCTTACACCGGTGGGCGCCGAGGTCTGTTGTAGTTTATACGCATGTCCTATAACGTTTAAACAAACGCCACACTCGGTGAACACATTTAGCTATGATCTAGTTTTGCTTACCTGAACCCTGTGGGGATGTGTGAACTACACATAAGTTGGCCTCATTAGGCGCCTGTTTGCGTGTGTGTGCCTGCCGGTTCACCTTCGTCGGAAGATCTATCATTCCTGTTAGTAGACGGTTTACGAGGTCTGACGCCTCCGTAGATTTGCAGAGTTACCTGGCTCCCTAATTTGTGTCTAAAGAACAACGATGTTGTTCGGTGCGTTGTCCAAACTCGAGTAAAACTGTGATCATTGAATCCTTTGGAATGTGGAATTTGTCAATTCTACTTCGGATTCAGTTTCTGTTAAACGAACTGAAACATGCCACATACGAGCTCTGTGTCCCATTAAGAGGCTAATACAAAGTTAAAGACCACAAAAAATGAATCGAGTTACCTAAATGGTCAAAATCTAATTCAAAACTTTGGGTAGCTTCACACACCATAATCTTGACGGGTATGGTTAGAGAGGTGTGTGAACTCCATGAGTCTGGGTGTGTTCCCTGATCAAATAGACCGGTTTTTAGTATCAAAGTACTGGGGCACGTCAACTGTTATCAACCGTTTCGACCGTTGACGATTTCTCTATCCCATTTTACTTCACTCTTGTCGGCTCGGCACATTGATTCATAGATAAGTCTGGTTACAACGACCACTCTATTTTAACGAATGACTTACGAACTTTATTAAACTGTCAGCTGTTTTCCCCTAAAGCATGTGTTTTAATGAGGGGGCCCAAGGTGATTAAAAAAATTAGTACTCAAAGCATCAGGAATGCACACAGGACAAGAGATTGAATAATCTGTGGTTCATTATGTAATTCTTGCCACTGATTAAGGAAATACGCTGGGGAACAGTCAACTCATTTGGTATTATAGGACCTTTGTTGTGGAAACGCTTGTTCTGATGGACAAAATCTTTTTACTCTCCCGAAACCTTTCCTTATAGTAGCCGTCGTTATAGTTATGCTTTTCTGTGCATCTTACTAATGTAATGTGATTGAGCGTCCGATCTATACTGCTGTTGGGTAATCAGATGGATGGATGGAACAGTTTATGAGTAACAGGAAACATTATGGGAAACTCATAAGGATACTAGAACAAGAGGTGATATATTACATATATGAACCTTCTGCGGAACTACTGTTGTGCGCGTAAGAGAAAGGGTTTGGACAAACAGATCGATACGAAGTCAACCGGCGATTCACAGAAGAATGCGACCAGTCACTGTCGGCAATGCGAGCAGACTGGCATGTCAGCATGATGATCAATCAGGATAACACATTGTCTTAGCATCGGATTTTGCTAAACCAAGCATCGGAGTAAAACAGATTGTTTGATTTCTTCACGCGTTGGAACAAACGGGCTGCAAGCGGTGCCAAGCCGACCAATAGGAGAGCCAAGACATGGGCACCAGTTGTAATTCTTCATTTTACTTATACATCCTGCCTATGAACTAATCGGCAAATAACTCAGTAAATTGATATTTTGTTTTATGCCACAAGTTCTGCTTTTGATTTTGTTCCGAAAGACATCCACTTTCCAACAGTGTGCAGATGTGCGTTTACGGTTGTTCAGTCGTTCAACCAGCAGGTTTCACAAATACACAACGGACAAACATCCTGCTTTCGGTTTGTTATAAATAATGCTATTTTACTTATTGTCAACTCAACCAATTGTCTCATTGCTTGTTGTGACAAACCACACATGTGGCCACAGAATGCTTTAATTCAAATGTGCTTTACCAGCGACACGCTTAATCGGTGCATAACCGCCTTCAATTTTATATCGTCCTTGGCTGTTTGGTGTTTTAACGAAAATGACGGACCTTGACTGGTTTTGTTCTACATTGCCGTTATACAATACGGCTTGTCTTGCTTGCTTTTTTTCGGACCGTGTACACATTCCTAGATTAGATCGAGATTGTTAAGCAAATGTAACCCAGAATACGGCAAAAGATAAGTCTGTCAAAAGAATAAACGACAAAAGACATGCAAAACACTGGAAGCGAAAGTCTGTAAAAGTTGGGGTGATGCGTATCCTCACAGCGTACGCCACACTGCTTTACCTGGGCATACTTTTAACCGTCAGCAAGAGTAATCGTTTCTATCCCACCAAAGTGGGTGACAGACAACTAGGCTGAATGGGAGTCAACTGACCAGCAGTACCGGAGTGAGCTACTGGATCGGTGTTTCAAGGGATTTTACAGCCCAGAATGACTTACTTCGTTTTGTCGCTCAGCCTGTCCTCTTCATCTAATGTGATGATAGGGATGAACTTGTGATTAGCTTAACATCGGCTTCAATCGAAATCATTTTGGGACAGCCATTAATGTGCTTGTCCAGCGTGACACCCAGGATCTCTACATCTGTACGCTTCTGTTTTGCAACCATTGTAAAAAGAAACTGAACTCTAAACGCTAGCAGTTAGGGGACAAAGTCTACAGTTTATGAAGTGCACCAGTTCTAGGCGCTCCTAGATTTATTGCCTCATGATAATCAACTTGTAGCATTCATCCTAAATTTATCGGTTGATTGTTGTCAGTATGGCAACGGATAGTGCCGCGATGCTTGCAAGTGTTCCTAATCGTTCTAAATGATTTTCCACGTTCCTCTCGTCAAACGGCACACGGCGAACGTGATTGGTTGATAACGCTGGTTGACGTAGAGCGGGTAGTATTGACAACGACCATCAGACCTCTCCATGTTTAGGCGCACTTTCCTAAAGTGCCATTCAGCTCAGAGGCGTCCTTTACTCTGGATGGCTAGTTTTGATTGATGGCGACATCTGCCAGTCCAGACACCCTGTCTACACCATCTCATGCGCAGTACGATTCAACGTAGAGCAAACTGAACAGTTCCAAAACGTACCTTCAGTTATTTTATGCAAAAAACGCCTTCGACCACCACAATAACACAACATCTTGAATTTTACTGGCCAAAAGGCAGAATCGTACTGGTCAGTCAGTCTTCAGCGTTGACGACAAGGACATCAATAAAGTTTATTGGCTATGCCTACTTGCGCGTTACACTGAAATGGCCTGTATTTTTGCGCCATCAGTGTGGCTCCCGGTTGGGTTGTCGCTTGTCGTACATTTTCCAAATTACTTGCAGACTTTCGGTCTGACTTTTTGGATCAACCACCGTTTCTGCGTTTGCAATCAACGATTGTCATAGTTAATTACAAACCTAGTTTGCTTGCATTTAAAGTCGATTTTACGCGTATCGAGCTGTTTACTGATAGCACACATATTTGAGCCAAAAAACCTCCCTTCAATTATCCCAAATCCTATGTTCGCCTTCACAAAATTAGTGGACGTCACCTGCGTTGGGATGCATTAGTGTGCTGAATCATACAAACTGATTATATAAGAAGCCTCCATACGCAATGGTTGGTTTCTAAATCCCAGCTATCAGTAATCATAAAATGTACCATGTGTCTCTGTGCTCTTGTCACCTTTAGACGCCTGTCTCGTGGCTTTGATGACAGTAAAGTTCATTGATAGGTAGTCAGATATTCCAATCGACACCAACAGAACAGTACTAATGGCTTACTAAGGAATGTGACTGATCACTTGGAAGTGGTAGTTTTGCGATGCCAAGTGTGAAGTGAACGACGCAGTGCTAATTTAGGATACTTCACAGGCACATGAATCTCAGTTTCGACACTGCTTCTGTCTAGAATACCTTTTGCGGATAACAAGAGCGGAACTCGATTCTGGTGTTTCTGTTTGAAACAAGCTGGCCTGAACGTCCACTTTAATGAGAAATTTGACTTCAAGCTTGACCCATGTTTAATTCTTATCGAACAGATTGTTTAAAACTTTTGTAAATTGGCTCAATCTTCTCCGGATTTCGCAAATTTTGCTTCCCCTCCCTTTTTTGCCACTGGTGGACTTGTGACTTTTTCTTATGTTCTCATTATATGTTATGTTTACACCAGCTGGGAACCGTCGTCAAAGTGCACTTCAATTCCCTTGAAAATGTCGCATGCATACAACTTCGCCGTTGTCTTGTGACTGCTTTTAATTACTCTCTCCACTTGGGCTATTCACTTGACGTTAAGGCCATCATGTTATAGGGTGCATGTGATTGATTCAGTCGGAATATATTTGTCACAGTACAACAGTTTCATCAAAGTGCCTAGTAGTGTTAACTTCCGCTTGACTTCGTGACCATAATGCGCGTATGGTGTCAGATACCATCAGCTTGTTTATTCTCATGTTCTGTTCCGTCACGTGACCCTTTCATGCTTTTCACAATTCAGCTGGTACAGTCGATGTGTTGTTTCGACGCAAGCGTGCACTGTTTAGCTCAGCAACGCCTTTCATGTCTGGCTGTGTCTGTCCTCATTATAACCCCACTTGTACTGGAACAGTGGAACTCGCATTACTGCCATTGCCATGGTTATTGCTGTTGCGTAATAATGGTCAGCTAGCTGTTGGTTACATCCAACTGTCACACGCTCCGGTCAGTTTGTGCTGATGACCAATATGTCTCTTTTCCATTCTGTGCATGTACATACGTGTTTGATGACTGGTTCAGCGCATCCATATTCGATACACTGTATGTTGTGTAAACATGTTTGTTGTCCTCGGTTTAATTGTTTGTGCACGAGTGTGCGCAAATCATTTTGGCCGATTGTTTTCGAATGATTGGCACGCTCTCCAGTCACCGTTCGATCTAGGAACAATGCAATTTATTGAGTTTGACTTATCCAAAAGGTCTGTTAGTGGTTGCATTCCGATCATAACTGCGTGTATGCGAGACCGCAGTTTTAAGCCTCTTAACCGCACCATGCTGTGCACATAAAAGTAGTCCGTATTTGCTTCATTTGTTTATCTTCGTGGAGATTACGGTCAGAAAATTCGGTCCGGACTGTCTCCAGCTTTTTTACACTGTGTAACTTCTACCTTACAACGTCAGCTCAAAGTGACAAACACGAGTACGAGAGAGAGGGAGAGAGTAGAGTACTGAAATATCTTACGGCCAAATGAGTTGTCAAGGCTGCTCCAATAATCACCCAGTCCACTGAAATATTTAGTACAAATATCAAGAGAACTTATCCGTAGACGTCTCAGTAGCGGTAGAGACTTGAATATACTTATGTACATGGTACTTTCGACACTGAACTATCAAGTTGCAACGGAAGTTCTCTGATTCAGCTGTCTGTCGTACCTCGGCCGTCACGAAATAGTATGCACCCCTAACTAGTGGGCATTTTTCATCGAAACGGATGGCTTCGCACTTCATCACTAGGTATGGACTGCAAACTGTTTATTGTTGATGTGAAGGATACAGGTGAACTTTTGTATTTTTCATAATTACTCGACAAATTAAGTTGGGTTATTTATGTTCCGTTACAATTCTGCCAGCAATGAAACCAGGTACACCAGTTGCTTTACAGGCTTTATGTCAACAAAGCAATGGTGTTAAAGCACAGAATTGGCAACCATTCAGACTTGGGTGATTATAGCATATCGGTTAATGCGTATTTCGATTGGATCATGCATTGCAGAATGCTGCCATTTCAGATAGAGTCTGTGACGATTACACTTCTCATGGGACTTTATCCATGGTTATGAGTGTTAGCTGAAAAGTTTTACAGAAACTATCCGCAAACCATCATCCCTTTTTGCTGGAATTTTGGCTTTCGGTTTATACTTTCAGCTTCTTCCGACTGACATTCAGTCAACCAAATTTCCCACGGAACCACTCATATCCATTTGAGCCGATGTTCATTACGGCTATCTGTCTATCCCTTCTCGTGGTATCTCAGTTCAAGTTTGATAACCTCCTGTAGGTGCGTAGTTGTGGTTTACTGGTATAACTATGAACCCGGTTATCGGTTGTCGTTACCGCATTTTACTGAACAACGCCTTTGCCACAAGGTTACGAGTTGTTCTACTGAAACCGCATTACACACGCTGTTTGAGAGTACATGGTAAGAGGTAACTACCTAATTTCGCTTTACAATCATAATTACAGGCGATGCGTTCATCATTGTTTATTGGTTCAATAGAGTGAAGTATTTCTTGGTTGCTGACGAGGACCGATATTAATTTCAGTGTGACGATGCTTCTGATAAGCCTACGCTGTCAAATTATGTAGCACGTTGGTTGCCCATTTGGGATTGCTTTAAATTAATCACGCGGCATCTGGACACACTCTCAAAGTCTGGTGGGTGAAACGCTAATTTCATACAGTAAATTTTAATTTGCCCGAAACAATTACAGGATATGCAATCTAAACAAAGCGTCCACAATTTTTTCTACGTTTTTGTAATGTTGCGTGGTATAGAATTACGGTGAGCAGCAAATGGAACCACACACATAACTGACCATGCCTGTCGCATTCTGGTACAATTTTAAATGAGCTTATTTCAAAAAGAAACGATTTAACTTAGTCTGTCAGCGTTACATGTTCTTGCGTATATCTTGGTGAACATCCCGTACTACACTTCAAGGGTCGACATATCGTTTACAAAATAGCTGCCAAAGCACGTTATATCAATTTTGAGAGAATTCTTCGTCGTGAGACCAACGATTGGAGTTAACAGGACAGTTACTGTGTCAGAGTTCTAGTTCCGGTCATGAAATGGATATACACTGCTGATGGACTTTGACAAAAACGAACCTCTAGTACATTGTTTTTCTAAATGGGGTGGCCGAAAATTCTTCGAAATTTTAACACCTGCAATCTGTCCTGAGTGTTGTCCAATTCATAGTATTCCTACTTACCGGAATAATTTTTATTGAATTCGATTGTTCACTGTAAAGAACCAGTAAGCCAAGTAGTTCTGTTCAAAGCCCACATAAATGCGAGTACTATCGCAAAGTAACGCAACGAAATACGGAGTGTGTAAAATGCATGTCGATTTTTCTAAGCCTGGTTACTGAACTCCTACACAACAAATATCTGTGGGGGAAATGCAACTGATTTTTGTAGAGCTTTGATTTAAATTTTGCAGTGGAACGACACAGTGAATATATCTATCTTTTCCTGGACGGACCAGTTATACTATAACCGCAAGGAGTTTGTTTCCAATGAGGCTAATGTTATCAGTGTATCTGCCCGTGATCAGTCAATACCCACTCATTGTTTTGTTCTACTTACGCAAGTCGAATTCTATCCGTTCTGTGTCCAGACGTTCGCCCAATGAACTGGCTGTGAAAAATTGCTGATCAGCTCTATTGCCGCTCATCACTCCAACCAACTTCAGTGACTCGCTTAATTCTGCACTTCACAGGATATCGCAGATTACACTGGGAACTGCTGCACAAAATATTTCTCAAGTCGCTGTTTGCCTAATTTGTAATTTGCCATCTTTCGTCTATCCACGATCATTCGGAGACAAGACTACTCCGATGAACAGTGGACTATCTCAACACGACAGCGAGATGTGATCAGGACACACAAAAGTTGAATCATGAACCATACAAGACATTGAAGTTTATAATCATGTGCTGTAGGCGTAGCGAGGAAGAACCACCGATGAAAATTCGCGGCAGATTACCTCACTTAAAAGAAAGGGTCCAGGCGGACCTACACAGTGCGTCCAACTGAGAACTCTTCTGTGTACAGACTGGAATTCTGGTTGGGAAACGCTGGCGCTCGAGATACGTTAGAATATGTGAATGAGGTCACAAAGAACATGCTTCAATGGTAGATTGTTTGCCAAACTGTTTAGAGTATGCTTGGGAAATTATCATCTGATAGGGTTAAGGGAGCGCTTAGGTGCAACATTTTTGTCTGATCTCTACGACTCGTTTAGTCACTGCAGCGTGATATTTTTTTATGTAGGACTACCGCTGGAAGCTTATTCCATTGTATTCTACACTTTGGAAGCTCTAAACCAGTATGTAAAACGGGAAAATATGGTGTCCGATTTGACTGGATAACTAACCAGCAACTGCAGAAACATTCTGTAATCTGAAAAAAATTCCCTATCCTATTTCTCACTGCTTCCCTGGTCTGGAAGTATGCACTGAGACAGGATTCATTCAAAACGCGAAAAAAACATAATTGCCGCGACGTAAGAGACAATCACTACAGGATAAGAGCTGTTAATAAGGCCCCATATTTTTAACACTAATTTGAATTCAGGGACTGAAAACTGAAGCGATCAGCATTGACAAGAATGTACCACTCGTGCCTCCTGTGTAAACTTCTGCCGTGAACTGGTCCGCTTCATCACTAAGCCAGGAGAACCGGTGGATTCTATTTCGGTTGTTGCTTCAAGCAATTCGTCAATATTTGACGCCCATTTTGAGCGTTGGATTAGCCGGGAGTCAGTTTGATTTGTAAGTAGAACAGAAGTTTCCTGGATTAGTTACCTGAACACCCTCAATCACAGTTAGGCATTCCGTCAGCAATTCAATGGTCACTGTGTAGATGGTAAACAGGCTGCACAAACGTAACGTGTGCCTTCCCAGGAATGGCATTCCAGTTTAGCGAATTACTTGGCCGCAGGTCATCCTGAGCTGTTCCAACCTCGCACAAAGGATCCACCTGGCCCACATGACGTGAACCCGGGTCAACTTCCTGACCCATCCTAAATAGTGGTGAATGTCCCAGTGATCAGTCGCGAAATCACACTCGAGCTAATTTTGTGGGCTGGGAAATTTTCTCACAAATCTTGTACATATTTTTACCCTAGACTGAATGCTGGGGAAAATCGCAATTAATGTACGTCGAGTTCAAACCTCTCTCTATTCATTCCTCGCAGCACAATTCTGCTAACGTCTCCCGTGTAACGCAGAAAACAGCTAATTTTCTCCCCTCAAGAACGTTGAAACGTTTTTTTCCAGTAAACACGTCAAACGTGTAGTAGCTGGCAGTGATTTATATCGTGTACATATCGGGAGACTATTTTTTCGTATTTATTTGTTGTAATAACTTACTGTCACTTCATCTCCACACTTTTGTTTGATAGGCACCCCAGAGGACTATGAAGTATGGATCCCTCACTCCTCACCAGATGGCGCGCAAGATGGGTGCTTACTGGGCTTGAAACAACGCTTTAAACGATTGAAGAAAGATTCTTTGTAAGTGAATAACAGTCGTCTTCTTTCACTCCACTCCTGATCATCTTATGTTGTTGCGCTTAGAGAGATTAGGTAATTGACCATCAGTATTGTGATATATCTCGTAAAAAAGAGACTAGAGCAATTCCTGTTGTCCTGTTGAAAAAAAATTGGTCCGAGAAACCTACCCTTAATGTTACGTGTAATCTATGATACGATTTCCATTGTTTTGTCCGACAGACTGTTAACATCATCGGCTGACTTGGGACGAAAAATAATGATAACCTGTACTGTGTCGAATTGACGAACGCCAGTACCGTCCAAACTGAAGAGCAACGTTTTGTCAGTGGTCAATCAAGTTTAATGAGCTTGAGTTTGCTTGTTATACCTTTGCACTGCACTACTGTTTGGTAACGCCTCACTGAACAAGATATGTGTACTGTCAATAACATTACGATGATAGCCCATGTAATTTGGATGCTCCGTAGCATTTCTTCTGCTAGTAACTTCGTCCATCCAAGCTCCTGTCGTCTCACTGAGGCTGTTTTGGTTGTGTTAATCGTGCCCACTCTATGTTGCATATCCCGTTTGTTTTGAATGCACCTCATCCTCAAACCCTCCCGTTATTTGCCTCAATACAATGTATGCGTTAGGCTGATATCAGCTTCTTGAGTAGCCTGGCATCCTTCTTTCCACTTTTGGCGCTGAAGAATGAGGTCATGGAGTATATGAGCCGCATCGGATTCTGCCTACTGGCTGTCAAGACGCATGTAGCTTGTCCACTAAGACAGTATCACACACAGACCCACTTGTAACGTTCTCGTGGAATGCTTGTCTGTGAAATTGGATGCGATGGGCGCTTTTGGTACTTTCCTCCTGCCTTCTGAGGGAGCAGTCCTCGATGATAATATACTACTACACACTAGATCCTCAACGATATTTTCCATTACACTGTGCATGTCATTTATGACACTTATTTTGGACACTGTTCGGTTGTGCTGAATGCGTCCAGAAATTCTATACTGTAGGTTTCGGTTTGGGTTGCATCAGACGCTATCTTTGTTTGATAGCTAAAAACACAAACAACAACCTTCGCCAGTAGTACACGTACAGTGGAGTTACCACTTGTCAGATGCTAATTTCGTTATATTAATAACCACTGATAGCCAATTGTGAAATTTGACAATATACATACCGTGATTTTTTAGCTGCATTCATAAATTTTAACCCTCGTTTCCTCTACGTTAAGCCTTATATTTTGCAATATATCGATTGATGAAAACAAAATTTAGAAGTTTGCTCAATAGATTCTCGCTAGCACTCTTACATTCAAGCGTGAAATATACGAACATGTCAGAATGTTTGGGGTTCCTTGATTATTTGTGTAAAATGCTCTCCTTTTTTAATTTTATGGAAAACTTCATTAGAGAGCTAGTGTTTTGTGATATATCAGTTTGTAATCAAAATAAACCACTCTCAAGAATCGTTTTCCACCTTGACATCAGCACCCTTTGTTTGTCGAGATTTTTCTTTTATAAGTTCATCCACAAATACCGGAAATCAAAGCAGATTGACCGATAAACAGAAGGCGTGCCGTCAGCTGTTGACTGTTTGGGATGTCCCCGTGTTTACCGAAGTGAAACCACGAAACTTCAAACAAAATGTACACAACAGCGTGCTAACAATCTGACGAAAACTGTTTCAGTCCTCCTCGCCTTTACAAGATGGTCGATATAACAGCAAGGAAATGGAATGCTTCATTGCTGACACAAGGCCGACTGAGTTAGTTCGGCTAGCATTACTTTAGTTATCACCCAACAAGATGTCCAACGATTTGTTTGGGTGAACCGGACGACATGAATCTACGGTGTGTTTGGTGGGGTTTGTGATTGTTTCAACCAGAAGTTCATTAGTCGCCACTATCGTTTTTAACCATTTCGTAGTGTAAACTGTTCACCTGATTTAAGAATAATACTAGCAGCCTGTTGATGTAAACACCGGTCTGTTTTGCTTAGGTCGAGGTTTTGGTTACCAAGACTTCACTGCTCGTCAGACACCTTAGCAACCGGTCGTATAGATGGCTAGGTCAGGTCGTTCAGGTTATTGTTATGCAATCATAACCAGAAACCATTGGCGAATGGTGAAGTAATGATGAGCCAAAATCACTGGCCGGTCATTTGCACAGAAAAAATAATCCAGTCGGGATGTTCTTCGTGGGTATGTCTGGCTCCTAAAGGCGCAAATGCCCGGAACTGTTTCGATTAGTTTTTCACTTGCAACTGTGTCCAGAGAATTAAAGAGCAGTTTTTGTGCGGCATACATCCCCGACGTGTTTCGCTGCACCTCATAGGGTACACACTGAAATCTGCCGGTACATTTTGGATAGGTCAGTAGACGTAGTGGTGCCAGATGAAAAAATCACGGACACGTATCAATGCGCACCAGACACCAGGACAATCGGGTACCAGTGAGCGAGTCTTTTCGCACGTCGAGTGGTGGCATCTATATCTGAATCGCCACGGTCTCCGTGAACCGGAGAAGCCTTTGGTTCTTGTTGCCTAATATGTCTAGAAGGCCTTCTGCGGGTAAAATTAAAGTCAACTTGGCGAGTGTAGAGCCATCGATGAAGTCGCTTCTTTATGACTGGTCGACCTCTGACCTGATTGAGACTTTGTGGTATGCATGAGCGGGTAACGATCCCAAACTGGAATAGGTTCTTTGACCTGACCGAGTAGTCGTCGTCTACAGGTGAGCTCATGTGTGGTGCAAGGTATGCCGCTGAACTGTAGCCGTGTTTTCATCGGTGATGTTGGGATTCGAGTAGCGGTGAACAGCTTGACTAACGGGCCTGGGTAGATCTTGAGACACGTGACTGGCGTGTAACGGAGTTTAATTCTATCGTAATGTCATCGCCTTTACAAAGCAAAGGTACAAATTTAATCTGGGATGTGATGTCGACTTACGACAACTGCCTTATTTTCCGCTAAATTTCCCAGTAATTGCTAATGAATAGGCAGTTTCACCGAGCGTAGTTTCCACTATCTTTTCTGATAGTTCGCATAATTTGTACGAGTGTTAATAAATGGAAGTGTATTTACCTGAAGCAGGTAACATAAGTTAGTAATGTGTGGGTAGAAGCTAAATCAGAGCTCACTGCTGGGTAAGAGAGAATAATCACTCTTTCAATGTTATTTGCAGTATGATTTTCCCTAATCTGTTTGGGAAACACACAAGTAGGGAACTGGTACACTAAGGATTTAAGATTTCATTGTTTCAGGTAAGTTCACGGCAATTTGTTGTCAAGCGGACAAACAGGAACTTACAGTATGTGCATTTGATGATAATACGTGACGTATTGTTCACGTGAAACGCAAAAGCAGTCGAGTTAACCAGATGTAGAGATGATTTCCACAACTGCAGAAAGTTATCACCAATATAGTACAATATTCGAGTTGTAACGTTCAACGATAAAATTTCATTACTTATGAACTTGGATAAATTAGTTCATAGAATTTCATTAACAGGCAATGTTGTGTTTAATATTTACTGGTTTTATGTGTGAGAGGCAGGAGTTGAGTTGTTTGTAACCAACTGACAGTTTCATAGGGTTTTCAAAAATGGGTGGGAAAAAGTTTTACAAAAATGTACTCCAGGTAATAACGCCCATGAATATGTGAGGATTAAGATGTACAGTTACACACGAATTTTGTGACAGGTTGTAAAAATAAACTGTCCACAAATAGCCACTCGGAAAGGTTTAACATCTTTAGGATTTTTTCGGTTGAAGTTGACTTCGATTTAAGTTCGTTATGCTACATCACTGTTTACCGATTAGCACTTTCAAGTGATTGATTTCACGTGGAGTATGTGATTTGCGCATTTTGCCAGGTTCATACATGTTTAAGGCGTGCGTGACCTCAAGCTACACTAAATTCAAACAAGCCATGGTTAGTACACTATTTTCTGAAACCAATTCAGATTTCACTGTTCTTTTCATGCTTACTTTGGTGATTATTTCCCGCGGATAAAAATGTAGCTAACGCTTAGAACTTAAAGGTCTTTTTCTGTGTCTTCACTCCCCTTCATCAGAACAACCTCGGAAATTGATTTCTTCTCGGTCTCTTCACATTTCTAGGGGTCTGGTAGGTAGTAACGTGTCCGACTGCAAAACAGTCTTCTTGAAAATCTCCCTATCAAAAGAAACATTTCTTTTTCGAATTATTTTCGATAAAACACTACCTTCTAAAGTACAGTTCTCCCAGTAAGCAACCGCGGTCGTCTTGAGTTTTCCTATCCTCTCAAGTGCAGTCCACTTGAAATGGGACTCCTTGAACCCGACTACTCATCAGTAATCAAAAATATCGTCTTGCGGGTTGAATGAGTTTAGTGATCTCGATCTGTCTCGGAAGTCCTAATCGCGGGGTTATCGATTGGATTTAACAGGACAGTTACTGTGTCTTCTCTCGAGACGATCGGGCAACCTGATCATTGCTTACAAGCGAGAGTGGTTGAGCGTTCAGATTTGATAAATCGGTCGTGTCTAATGTGAGGTGAATGGCGCGTGCAGTGGTCAACACGGTTGCCTCATGACTGAAAAGGCCGGAGTTCAAATCCCGGCCGTAGCAAGGATATGCACTACTGATGAGCTCTAATGAGAGCGAAACTCGGGTCTAGTGCTTCTTTTCGAAAGAGGCTGGCTGGAAAGTTTATCTGAATGCGGAGGCTGCGATCAAATATGAGTGATTGTCAACTTGAAAATAAACCAAATCCCCTACTACTCATCAGTAACACTTTTAAAACTCAGATCAACTTCAGTTTATTTTTGCCACCAAAGTTTACTTCGTGTGGTCAACTCGGTAAGTCCACGCCAACACAGTTTCCCAGAGAAAATCTTTCCAACCCTCCATGGATGTGCAGTTCTCTTAACAGAAAGTTAATTCACTTCCCGTAGATTTGTGTGGCTATGGTATCAATATTTCCTCATCAACGTTATCTAGAATCTCTGCCTTCAAACACTGAGTTCGGTACACTACTTTTCAAGCTGAACGCTTGGGTTACATATTCGATTATAAAGATGGCATAGTGATTCTCGACAGCCTTCATCAAGAGGTGCGAAATTCAAACCGGGTTAGCGACATTAATAAATCCAGTTTCACTTATTTACCGGGGAAATGGATAAATAGTACTCAGTCGTAACTTAGAAGTATGGTCTATTCAGTAAGAATCAGTTACTCTTGAGCGCGTGTGATAAGAACATGTATGTTCTGTCAACAGCCCACATCACACCGTTAAGCAAATGAACAACGGATCTCAACCTTACCAACAGCGACTTCAAGATTGGGAAGATTACTACCCAACGTCTGTTTTGTTCGTAAACGGTCTGTTAAATTTGATTTAAAAATGAGCTGATTCAACATGACCTGATTTTGACTTCCGTTTCCTAAATACATCACTGTTCATATGTTGGGTTCCTCTGACGTCCGTGAGCTTTTTCTTCCCATGGGTTATTGATCTGTTTGGCACTCAACTCTTCTTGAATTACGAAAACCCTTCTCACATCACTAACAGAAATTCGTATGTTCTACCCTACGTAATAACTTGAAGATGTGATGGTTTACGGTGTAAACACAAACTAGCTAGTCTGTCGAAAGTCTTGGACAAAGTGCACTCTTTTTGCAGGTGTAAATCTTGACATCATAGTGTACATTGGTTATCACCCACCTCCGACTGTGGATGTCGGAGCACAAAATTGTAAATGCTTACTCTCAAACCGACACTTATCGACCAGTTTCGTTCTTGTTTGCACTTATCAAGCAGATATACCTTGAACCAGGTTTGGATTAGCAACCTTTCTTAAGAGCCGAGGTTCAGTGCCACTAGAATAGATTTTTCTATACTGAGCGATATCCTCCAGTGGAAGCCGTTAGTGGTAAACTGAACGGGAAGGAGCTAGAGACTGACGGTGTAAATTTATACATCTGCACGTCGATTTCTGTTTTTGGGTGATATTTCAGCATTTTTATCTATAGAATGTCTTTTGATTTATATGCGGTTTTATACTGGATAATATTGCGCAATGTGGTAGACTGCCATCATTCTGATTTTGATGTTCATCTTTTGCAAGTTGACTGGGATGAACGATGAAGTCACATTTTGGAGGCAAAAAGAACCATAATCTGTTAAGTTAGGGAATCATTACGTTAGATCAACGGTCCGATGGGTGTGTGCGGCTAGTAATACAATTTTTGAGTGACTTGTTCACACTCGACTATTGTGAACAGACACAATTCATTTCAACCTTTTGACCTCGAACTGACTACCATCAGACTTTGTCTACTTGGTGGATTCATCGAAGAACGCAAGCGATTTTGAAGCATCGTTTTGAGACTTAGCGTTAGGGACGGCTTATAATTGCCACTTCACTGAAAGTACAAAAATCAACAATAAGTATTAAATCGTGTCCATTTCTAACTGTGGAATGTAGGCACTTTACATATAAGTTATACTAATTATCTCATCAGAAGAAACGTTCATCGTATCAGCCATGGGAGAGGCAAAATGGACCGCTCGCAACAAGATAATTGCATTCAGCGGACGCATGGACTCAACCTAAGCTAGTCAGCCAGATGCCAAGTGCCGTGAGACTCCAACACTTCCGGCAACTTATTTAAAACTGTGGTGGTTGCGTCGTTTCTACGGTGGACTGGGTTTGATCTAATTCTCAAATGCCTAAGTCCTATGCAGTTAGCAAATCAATTTACAATTGCCCTGATCATACCACGGCGCAAAAAGACCGATTTAAGAACAGAGGAGGGTTTTCATCCTAACAAGCCTATTCCAGCCGTTGTCCACGAGGAAGTCACACCTTCTTGGTTTACAACGAACGCGATTCGGAGAGATCAACTTTGGCGGTGCGACAAGAACAGATCCACACGTTAGGCAACGGATCAGTTGTGGAAACATCAGCAACAAACTGACTCGATGTTTTCGTTTGATCTGACAAACTTCCTTAATCTATTTTTGCGTAGATTGGAACAGTTTTGCTTATTCTTGTTCTATAATCAGTACTGATATGGGATTTCGATCCACAAAATATATCTATGCATTGGTGTGTTTGCTCCTTAGTACTAATTCCGATAAGGTGCAAAAGGCATAGACCATTCCAACCTTGATGTGGATGCAAAGTAATTGTGAGGTTATAGTTTAGGAGTTTGGTGTACTGGGGATCAACCTGAAGGGGCCATCACTGTTTAGGTCCGGTGCAGCGCAAGGGTTTTCAAGTGAGAATAAAATTGAGACACAACGGAGGACGTTTCAATAGGTAGAATATATTTCATTTCTTCTCTAAAGAATTGTTTGGATATCATAGCCTTTTCTTCGCATTCTGGAATCCGAGAAAGAACAACATTTGGATCATCGTTCTGCGGATGTAAATGTAAGACTATTTTCGTTGAACGTATCAGCCAATGTAGTAATCTTGCTCTTCCTTGATAAGCGGAAATTTCCTCGTTTCCCCTCCATCGGTATCTGCATCTTTCTTCGTCAGGTTTCTAGAGATTCGGGATTCGTGGGAAACTTCGGGAATTGCTTTGTGTTAGACAAATTCTCCGAGAGAGAACGCCTGTTGTGCCATATCTGTTAAGACTACCGCGTTCCCAAGATGTGTAAGCTTCAGCATGAGTTTGTACAACAGAAATATTGTATTTAAGTTGTGTTGCAGTACAAACTATGCGTTTTTCTGGCTCTAAGGGAACGAACAATAACTTAGATTTTGAACTGCATTTTCTAATAGTCAACAAACTGCGTCCACAATCACGTCATACATAGATGCAATAATTCTTTACTCTAAGTAGGGAAGGTGGCGTGAAGTTCTGCGATGATAAGGTAATCGATTTAAGTACATTTGGTTGAAATTTGTGTTAAAATTGGTCGTCTACAGCGAAGGTAGACTGCAAACAGAAATTTGCATCATGTGACCCGTGTTCACATAATCATTAATCCGGATGACCTTTTGAGCAGCCAAACTGTTGACGGAAATAATTTTATTCAAACTGGCTTGCGGTTAAAGAGTCTCTGACCGCTTCCGATGCAAACACTTTGGTTTCCTCTGATATCCTCCTCCTCCTCAGCGAATCAATTCATTAGGGAAAATTTGCTGGCCAGTCACTTCATCCTAATTATTTCTTAAATGAGGACTGTAAAAGTACATTTTCTTGCTTGTGAATTAGTCGTAGCTTATCACTTCAAAAGTGCATTGTATATGTCAACGAGTTCACCAATCCGCAATCGGACATCAGGCGACTGTGCAAACGTGCGGGTTAACATTGTTTCAACCAAAAGGAAATGTCGTTATTAAGATACTACCATTCCTGTCTGGCGGGGATTGACTATCGTCCGAGACAACCTACATGACAAGAAAGGCTGACAATTATCCTGTTCAAACGGTTCAAATGAAAGCATCCACAAAATGAAACCCCTTTTGGTGTTTCTCTTGGAACGGTAACTGGATTGATGTGACGTACATTTGGGAAGGTTCATCCCGTATAACCCGGAGGGAATGCTGGCTCTGGGAAATATGGAAATCACTTCAGCATGTAACTCATCATTACTGATGTGGCAGTGATAAGGATGGATTTCGGTAGTAACAGTATCAATTTGGAATGGATGAGGGTTGTGATGAAATTCAAATGTTTTCACCTGATTGGAGATAGTTTGATTGATCATTATTTGTTAGTTAACAGGCAAATTAAAAACTGAGTGAGGCTTGTGACATCGAAGAAATATTCGCTTTTTCCACAAGCTTTGCATGCGGTGAGATATGGGGGTTTATCGGGATAAGTGGGTCCATGACATACAAACGTAATGATACGGACGATGGCGGCGCCCTTTCCCTAACTTGCTTTTTACTGTGACACTTGCAGCCTTGAACCTCTTTTCAAAGTTTGAACTTTCTCGAACAAATCTGATGGATCTTTGGGCTGTTTTTCGTGAGATCACAAACTCTGCCCCAAGCTACCTTTCTTGCTATACATATCAACCAATAAATGAAAGCCTTCAACATTCCACTTCGTTTTTTACGAAGTTTGGAAAGTGGATATCCAAAAATGGGGAAAAAACAATTCTTTACAAAAGGCTAATTGTAAATATAATCACTATAAATTTCTGTTGTGAAATTTTCTTGTACCTTTCACCCTAGTTAAATACTTCAGCAAATTCAAGTCGTTGCGTTTCTGTAGTTTAAAAGAGGGTCTGTACACCAAAGTGCAAATGAGGAAAGTTGGCAAAAGGTGTTTTCGATTGAAACTAATTCATACGGTGCTGTATGTTCAATTCATTCTAGAACTCCGGCATAAGCCACACAGAAAAGATCCTAATTGTTACATTGTTGCTGTAATATTGCATCACAAACGTAAGTGGAACACACTGGACACACGGTCTTTGTCCATGCACCAAAAAATTAAACAACAACTGAACAGCCAGTCTATCCACTGAGTAATCGGGTACAGTCTGAGAAATACGACAGTTACCGCCATCGCACTGACTCTGTTAACTGGAATTTTTCCATCAGTGATTTTCTTCATCCGCCAGTTCAGTACTAGCTCTTTCTAGCTTCCCCGTTCTCAAAACTTATTTCGTCATTTTTATCAGGGTCTGCTTCTACGTTATTTTTAAACATACAACCTTTCTACATGAACTCCCTGCACAGTATGGTATAGTCATTGTGGTTGCCTGTTGGCTTTTACTCACGAAGTGAGACTATGCTCATTATCGTACTAGTTTTTAAACTCATCTTAACAACTCGTTTGAAACGATCTCCGTAAGATCACTAAATTGCTGAATAAGAGCTTCAGCCCTCAACATCAAGGTTTTCTTTTTGAATATCAGTCTGGCCACTTCCCGCTTGATTATTTCAAACAAGACCGAAATTGGTCATGATGAAGTGTCGGTTTGAGATTGAATGTAAATTCAGTCATTGAATGCTTAAATAGCACATGACCTTACTGAAGAATGAACATTATCAAAATGAATTAAGCGGATGTGGTGAAAATGACGGTTCTTCTGGGTTTTCTTCACTTAAAGTTACGGTGGCAAACGCTTGTACTGTAAAACCAGATTTTATGTGTTCGTTTGACTTCTGGTGTCGTGGAACCTGGCGACTGCTTAATAGAGTACGTAAACATCATCCTGCTTGTGTGAACAATGGTATTACAACTGTTTCACACTAGGCCGAACCTGATTAATCGCTGATTGAGAGAGATGTCTTCAATGCCGTCCACAGGGTATTGAGAGAGTAATGGAAGTTGATAAGTTTTTGTTGCCGACCGTTTTTAGGCTACTAATATTTGAGCACATAAATCTGACCACCGCATACGAACATGCAGGCTTATCTGGTCTACTCTGACTGAAACTGATTATTTTTAACAGTCCTCCTGTAACCGTTTGTACTCGTACCTTCCTCTTTCTATGTTTGCCTCCTTTTAACTCACCATAATCCCTCTTTCAACATCCGCCATGTTAACATTGACCTGACGGCCCAAACACAGAGGACAAAACTTTGTTCATTAGTTTCTCATCCTCATAAGGCAGGATGCCTAGTAATCCGATGAGCAGAAAGAAGATGGAAATTCAGGCGATGAAAATATGCGAAAAGCAACCAGATTTATTTGGGCAGGATGAGATAGAACGGACACAAAAGTACTGGGGAGGGATCAACTGGTTCTGGATAAGAACTGAATCCACCGAAGGCTTGCTCACTGTTTGCATTTAGCAACCAACCTACCTTGCCGACGATCAAACAGAGCTTAGCACACAGACCTTTGGCGTCTTTTGGGCTCAAACATCATGAAGAAATATCTACTGTAGAAGCTGTATTTTTTATCTCACTAGTAACCGCATGTCCAGCTTTCGGGATTTTATCAAGTTCACTTAGGGGAAGAATTGAAGTATTCAAGCGGGTGAAATGAAAGGATTGAAGATCGTCGTTCTTGAATTTGAATCTTAATCTTATAACACTTCATTCTAACATATTCAAAAATACTGTCTTCTGTTACTACGTCTCACTTTTAAACCATCAGTTTTTTATAACAAACCGGATGCAACATATTATCGTTCTTCTGATCCACTGGCGCTGTTCGACAGCTCTTATACCGGTAGCATCTTAGATGTGGACAACCATTAGATATCTTTTGTAGTAGATTCTAACATCCTAATTGCTCCATTTTCGCCTGGCCGTTTTGGTTAGTTTAGCCTCCCAGTTCTATTTTGCCTCAAATTCAACGACTGCAAACTCTCTAAGTAGATAGATTTCATTGATAGTTTCAAGATTTTACCATGTTTCTGTTCAACTTACTACTATTCTCATAGAATCCATTCAATATTTCAGCATACAATATCCCAACCATCTGAAGTGTGGCTGAAAGTTGCGCATCTGTTTGACTGTTTTCTTATTCCCCACACGCATTGTGTATGTCCCTGAAAATAAAGCTTTCTTTGTATTTGATTACTTGGGTGGTTGTTAGTAGTAACGAATGTAAACGTAATGGTACTTTCACATTGCCGAAAGACTGCAACGTAACCATGCAACGATACGGTTTGCTTTTGCTAACCACGTTCACTCGTTCAACTCAGTTTCCCATTTAACGAACTTCAGTTGAATAAGTGTGTTAACACTGTCATGTGGATTTTAATTCACAGTTTTTCACATGTTTCGTTTGTCATTTTATACCAGGTGTATCAACGAGTATGGCATGGATCCGTTGCTTCACAGCGAGCCTTGTCCGTGCACTCCTGAAGATTTTGAATGGTGAGTTCCTTTGAAGTAAATTCCCAGCGCTTCGGTAGATTTATTTTCACTTTTCATTCAGTTCACTGCTTCATTTAGACTTCTTTGATCATAACGTGGTAACGAATTACATGTTAGAATGTTTACATTGTTTTTTCATGTGGTTACGGAAAAAATTAAATTCCGTAGGAATTCCCGTATTGTTACTAAGCGAACCAATTGTTGGGTTGCGTTTAGCATCGGACGTTTGTTGTTAGTTTTATGACTTGAACATACTTCCGTACAACTACGTTATGAGTTCACCATCGCAAACCATTACTGGCACTCGTTTCCAGATTCCTATTTGATTCATAAGAAGTCAGCTGTGCGAACAGCTGTTTTCGGTAATTCTCATCGGGCTTTCACATTTATGTAGGGTACATGGGTTTTATGTATGAAAAGCTGGAGCAATTCAAATGAGTCGTTAAGATCATAGGCATGAGGCGGATGACAGTCTACTGGAGGTGTTGGGAATGTTGGTGGATGTGTTACACTGTTACTCGTGCCGGCCAAAAGACATGCAGTCATCGGCATCAAGTGCTTCGCGCTTGATTGAGTTTCAAGCGGTTGTGAAATAGCTGGCCAATGGAGATGCACGGTTTGCACGAACTGTTTTTGGGCACACAGACAGGGGTTGTAGAGTCCGATAGCAATATCCTCTGCCGTTGATAACAGTCGCAACCTGACAGCTCTGGAATGGGCTTGACGAACATTGTAGATGATGCGGAAGGCTTCATCTGACTCAACACTGGCACTGTTCTTTAAGCGCGTCTTCAAAGCACTCTCGAATTATAAACAATAGGGTTGTCAGACTACTCTGCTTTAGCGAATCACCTCCTTAAAAAACTGTCCGTCTTTGCACAAGCAAGTCGGAACACAAACCGAAACGTTTGAGTCTACTGTTTTCTGAGTAAAGCAAAATTGAATCTCAGGCGATCGTAATGCCTGAAAACAAATGTGAAAAGAACTATAAAGTCATGTGAGTGGGAATCCACGGTATTTAGTGAAGTATATGCTTTTAGTTTATCTAAAGCAAGCAGGATAAACGTTGTAATACCTCTTTGTAAGTATTTCATTTTTCAGGTAAGCTTGTGATGAACACACCGTCTACCTTGGTTTAGTTTTCTTGTGCACTATGTGTTTTCCATGCTGCTCAGGTCAGAGTTGTGTACTGACTACCTCAAAACTCTGGCACTATTTTCAGAAAACTATGGTTTAGAGAAATAGGGTAGGTGCATGGCGGTCTTAACGATCTGGAGTTAAAACTTTAGCCTTGTATTTTAGAAGCAACTGACAAAACTTTTCACCTAAACGTGCTGCTGTGAAAAACGGATGTGTGTATCCCATCTCACGCCGTTAACTATGCCGGTCCTTCAGAACCTCACCTTTCTAAGATAGTCACTGAACTGCCGTTGTCCTGTCAGTAAGTGAAGTGCTTATGTTCCTTTTGTAGCCTTCGCTAGCGAAGTAACCAGCCATTAGGATTCTTTAATTTGGACCTGTTTGGTTGCACGATAGGAAGTGTGAATCCTTCAGAATTTGCTGATATACACCTTTTTAAGCATTTTTGACTTAGTTTTGTCCTTATTATGAGACACCGAAAGTTGTTTCGTTTTACTGTGGGGAGAGGGGTTGAACAGTATAAGATTTATTGGTAAAAAGTCCTCCAAACCTGTGTGGAAACCGGTGGTTTCCCGAGAATTCCGTTCGCCATTTTCGTGATCTGTGACTTAGCTGATCAAGTTGATGAATATTTAATCGTGTGAATTTTTATAACTTTTCAGTTACGATGGTGAGGATACTCCAACCATCATATTGCAGATTTGTGAAAACATGAGTGTACATCTTAGGCCGACAGTGCATCTCCGTTAATTTTAAAGCCCCGTAATTCATAAACTTACATGTAATAAACA
The DNA here is from genome assembly GCA_008508345.1 of Paragonimus westermani. Classification (NCBI taxonomy): domain Eukaryota; kingdom Metazoa; phylum Platyhelminthes; class Trematoda; order Plagiorchiida; family Troglotrematidae; genus Paragonimus; species Paragonimus westermani. Next base: position 137,588 of record QNGE01001725.1, read on the forward strand.
GTACTGAGTGTACTCAGCTTTTTTTGGATCGTACCATTGCTTGCTAAGTTTTCTACATATTAGAAACACTAAACAGGTATACTGTAGATATGAAACGGAATTTCCACTTTTGAACCCGGTATGGTTGGCACCGTCATGGAAGATTACAAAGTGATATAAAGTTAAAGGACTTCTTCCGCTCAGAATACGGTTTCGATATTAAAAACGGGGGAAATGTACAAAGATGCAGGCGATAATCCTTCACGCCATTTTTGGCACTGGTTTCGGGGATTGCCTTGACAGTTTCTTTCGCAAGTGTTTATTGCCAAGCAATGTAAAACATAAAAATCCATTCAACCATTGACCAACTAGTCCCACAGACGGTACGGCAGCGGGAACTCTGTTTACTTCAGTGGGTTAATGAATGAGCTCACTACCTGATCAACCTTCTCCTAAGGATCTTCAGAAATGCACCAAACTTCGTACGTTTCCTACTAAAAAATGGCCGATTTTGAACAATTACATTCATAGGAAGAAAGTAGTTCACTTGATGTTCTAACCTTGGTGATTGTCTGTTCAGAGTAAAGCTTTATTAGGACAGGTCGCACCCCATCAGCTTCGTAAGCCGAGCGCATTGCTAATTTGCGCTGAATGTGGCTTGTGGATACATCAAGCGGTTCAATCTCTTCACCCAGAGCTTAGAAATTAACATTCGAACGACTGGTGCGCGTCACAAGCCAAAGCATTGCACAAATTGTCTCTGAGGACGTAGACGTGTGCAATTATTTTTTGTCTGTTCGGATAACTGGACCAGACTATTTTGAGACGTTGTGATGGATGAGCAAATCGTCGGAACCCCGGTCATTCCCTAAATTTACTAAATTGTGTGAATGAAGTTGTCAGACGGAACATCGTATTTTTCTCTTTCAAGTACGTGGTCGCTAACAGTCACTGAACACAGTGACATTTGTGTCGACTAATTGAGACATATCTTCAGACGTCAGTTAGAAATAGGCTTGCATGCAACTGTCAAGCAAAACCTAGTGTTGGCTTCACAATAGGCATAGTTGTTTACCAGTGCGTTACTTGTCAATCCAGAGTCGGTCTGCAAGAACCGCTTACCATTTTGAAATCTAGACATAATCAAAAATCTATCTGGATTCCGTTGCTTGTTTGTGAACGATCGGATGATACTGGTTAGTTAGTTAACTTTAGTCTATCAGACTTCTGAATGAAGAAGATGCTGTTACTAATAATCCGGACGAGGCTTGAACCATTGACAGTGACAACATATCGTTATGAGGCAAACGTTCAACCAGCTTAATCATGAAGCTGCTACGGACCATAACTTACACATATGAACCCATTTATCTCATTTCATCGTGTCAACTAGGACTCACCGTATCCTATGGGGCATTAGATGTACAGCACGGTTTTCCGGTCAGTTTAAGCTGGAATTGCAGCAACTTCGGTTTGGTGCACCCAGGTGTCATCTTTCGGCTTGCTATTACCTACGCTGTTTTGTTCTACGACCGACGATAAATTACTCCGTATACATGAAATGCATTGTTGTTTTGCACAGGCACTTCAACTGCACTAATGCGAAGTACTTTGAATCTACGTTTGTAAAGTCTTTAAAGGCATCTGGAAAGTTGCCACTGTCTTCCTAAATGTTTCACTTTATCTTCAGTGAATACGGTTACTATCGTCAATTTGGATCATTGGAATGTGTACGAAATCCTCATGTACCGTTAGTTGATCCCTGTTTGCTATCCTCGAACAACGATCAGAACACGCCTCACATTGGCTATCGGCGCATCCCCGGTAACCGTTGCATAGGTGGTTGGCAGCCTCCACTGTGGAATGTTACCACTGTTCATCAGAAGTGCATGACTAACGTACAGGTCAGTTCAGAGTTCCTTTTACTTAATATCCCTTTGGTATACCGATCCGTATGCTGATTTTTGCTCGTGGTCTGAGTTGAAATACCACTTTCCGCTTGACCACTTATACTTTACGTTTTATCAATTACTAAATTTAACCATTTTTCTGCGTTCGCCTATTCATTTTTCTAGCATTCTGAAGAAGCTGACAACAACAGTCCAGCCAGAGTCACCTCTATTTTGCTTGTAGTTGCCTCACTATTACTGATTGTTTTTGGAATTGCTTTCTACCGAAGACACAAGCGAACATCAGGAAACGTCAACAGCTTTCCATGCTCTTATGTAAACCCCACATTTGCATCCGTACGTCGTGCTTTTACCCCGTGGCAATGGAAGTCAATGGATGTGAGCACTGTTCCCGTCTCTTCTGGAAATAACGAATCCCTTTGGCCTCCAACATCCAGCACAGCGAGATGGAATCTCAGTCAAGTGCAAGCAAATGGTGCTCGGTACTCAACACATTCTTCAGCCAATGGACCGGCTGCTCAGGCACCATTGTTTAAGACACGCCGTCCAAATTCAAAAACGACCGGGCGAGGGGATAGTGTTCCCAGCATTTCGCACATACGTCCGTCATTTATGTCACGATTCCGCCAGAACGAACCCGATTCAACCAATCTGTTGGATGCCGAGGAAGTGGCGTTTCCGACTGAGCCTTCCATCCCGGGCCTCATAAACGAGAATGATGCACATGTGTTTCATGACCCTTTGACTGCTCCCTCAGTGGGGAACACCAAGGGTCCAGATAAAGGTTTGTACTTGAATGCGGAAGCGCTAATCAGTTTATGGTGACTTTTACTATGTGTAGCACCATAATGCCAATCGTCTGAGTCTTGAGGGCTTACATATGTCAATTTGTCGGTCACTGACTTCGTATGGTGTGTTATAGTAATCCCGTATGTGCACCTCATGATAGAGAGACTGTTGTAATTACAGTTATCGATAACAGATTAAATTTTCCTGCATAATAGTTTCTACGTATAACGGTGCCAACGATTCCATGCAGGTTAGAACTAAACGCGATAACTACCCTTGGATTTACCGATCCTCGGTAAATTTTGCAACGGCCAGATTTGATGCGTATGTTTTAGGAGCCTCGAATGCAACGTAGAATCTCTGTGTGCCTTTTCTTCGAACATGTTTTAATTCTTACTTGCGACAGGAGGTTTGCTGTATGCCATTTTCCTCAGCCGTGCTAATTACTGCACATTACGGACGTTTACACATCCCTGGAAACCTTAATCCATAATTGCAATCGTTAACCCCGTTTTGGTTGAAACATTCCTAGCGTAGTAAAAAGTATTAAAGTTTTGGACAAACTTTTGAATACCATCGTCTGGAGTTCCGCTGAACAGACTCCAGTCCAACATGCGTTTTCATTTTCTCCTCCTAGTTATGGTTGTTGATTCCAGACTAGGCAAAAAGTAAACATCTCCAAACATCGGTAAAGATGTGGTTCTCTTTCATAAATTACCGCATTTGCCTCGGATGCAAACAGACATTCGGTTGTCCGTGCACAACTGTTCTGTTTGCTTTCAATGCCTATTTGATGCTTACTTCGCATTTTGTTTTAAATGCTGCTTTCAACTACCCTGAATAATATGATGCATATAGAAACGGGCCCTCGAATTAAATTTCATATAGTCTGAACGTGGCTCAGAATTGTTCACGGCAGTCGCATTCCCGTAGACTTTTCAGTCAGTTCATTTGGAAAATAGCACTGTACTCGAGTTCCACTAGTGTTAGAGCTCTTTAGTAGTAGATCGCCTTATTACAGCCGGAACTAGAACTCCGGTCATACGTTCACTCAGCAACAGTATTGACCACTGCGCCATTGACCTCATCGATTGAATTATAATGTGCAAAGGCTCAACCACGCTCTTTTATGAGTAGTGCTCACACCAACCAATCGCAGTGCGACAGTTACTGGCAGACTAACGTGGCTGCGCGTTTCCACGCGTTTATTCCATCACGCATAATGTAAGGTCAGTGGCTCAGTAGTCAATGCAGTTGCCTCAAGAAGGCCTTGCCAGAATTCTAATCCCGGTTGTGGCAAAGATATTCTATACGGATGTGTTGTGCTAAAAGTTAAGGCCGACTATTTTCCATCTGTTGAAATAGGGCCTATTGGACATTCTGTTTGAATGCCTCAGCCGTGATCGGTTATGAGTAGTGTCCAGTTTATACCAAATTAACATTCTTTACTAATCATCGGCAACCTAACTAAACTTGTTCACCACCGATGACCTTATGCACCATATGCATCTGATCAAACAACTGATCATGGGTAAAGACTATGCAGGGTTTGCTCACTTGAAATATTTGAAAGTTTCGCATATGCCATGTAGAGTGTGAAGCTAAAAGGCACTGAACACACAGAATGGCTGTACAAGCGTGCAAAAACGGACTGAATCTCTCTGGTGTACTGTAGCGACTAACGATTCACTCAGTTGGTACAACGTGACAATCTTAATCTTGGGGTTATAGATTCGAGTCCAGATTGTGTGCCAGATTTGTAGTGATTAAGTGGGTATGCGCTAGACCCTCATCCACTAACAGTTTTAAGCGCCTTTTCTGAGGAACGATTCAAATGTGGTCCCAACAAGCATCGAACCGAAAGAACGCGGTAGGTTCTGGAAGCAAACCATATATTTCCAAATATGTTCACAAATATGGTTGGTAGTTGATTCTAGCCAGGTCTGAGACCAACGGCAACAACTAAGAGAAGAGAAAGAATGCGAGATGGGCCTCAGCTCGAAAAGGTACAGATTGAATGAACTTAAAGGAGGGGATAAGTCGTTAGGAAAAAGGTAGGCATCCGCTACGTGCAATTAACTGCACTAATGAAGAAAACGGTATCGAGTTCATATCAAACCTCTTATGGCAAACATACACGGAATCATGCACACAGAACACACTGGCAAAAACGGTTGCAACTAAGATCCTTTCAGAAGCTACACAATCGCTGATCACTGCAGTACACACAAACATGAACGAACATCAGATAGATTTAATGGGTAGAGTGAAGTATCTATTCCTAAAGCCTAGGATAACGAGTATGTCTGTCGCCGGACTGACGCTGTAAGATCGCAGTTTGCGTAAATTGTGACAACTTTAGTACAGCAAGGCTGAATGGCCTTGAGATTCCTGATAAGTAGCCGGTCATTTGGTTATCATTCGCCGTGTTGATCAAATACAATTCTGACGGTTTTGTTCAAATACCGTTTTGTCACAATCGACAGCCAGGAGTCACCACATATACACCACGTATACCCGTTTGTATAAGTCACTTTTGACCTGTCGACTGGTGCAGAATGCAAACGTTTTCTGCAGCACTCTAATAATGTCGTGATCTGGGAGGTAAGTCCAAAAATGAAAACGTTAATTCATGCAAGCGGCACATATCAAAGTTACCACAACGGAAATTGGACACATAACTGACGTTTCAAGTCAGTATTCCGCCGGCGGATGCATGCCAGTTACTTCTTGGCATGCGTGATTTCGTCTCCTGGGATGAGAAATTTTTGGTTAACTGAAGGCAGCATTTAATCGATAGCCTCGTTTTTCTGTCAGCATAACATTCACCTGTTTGTAGATCTATGGAAATTCAATCCAGGTGACGGAATCTGGTCATCAGATTTAACTTCCGTTTTACGAAATAAGCTCCCCCTACAGTCAGAAGTCGTTTAGTCGCCCACATGAGTGTTAGGTTGCTCGCCAAGTGGTCGGTATAGCCTATGGAAAAAATTACCTTGTGGGATGAACTTCGGGATTATTCATCAGATCATAGCCACGCACATCCTTATGGTTAAAACCTACCGGTAAGAACGTTTATCCAATACTTACCCATAGCGTATATTTAGCTTTTTGTGCTCATGACCTGGCAGGTATGTTTATCAATACGAGATCATGAGCCTGTTAACGATGAGGACGGATTATGTTAGATTGCTTCATCAGTGCTAACTGTTGCATAATACAACGTGAAATCTCCAGGCTCCTCGTAACTTATGAGAAACTGTACCGTGTGTCTCACTGATCTAATGGCTTGGTTTGAGTTGCCCATTGCTGTGACTATTTACGTGAAGCAGTATATTGTACGTTTACGGCTCACTTTACTTGCACAGTTCAATGACACAGCAGTCTTTCAGTGGCCTTTTGAACTAGTTTACATAAGAAAAAACTACACTGGATCAGGTTTATTACATAACTATCTGCTAATGAATCCTATGATTTATAGATCTTGGTGTCAAACACTGAAGCTGAACGGAACAAGAGACTTGCTCATCACTTATCCCATACCTGGCGCTTTCGCACAAACATTCGCTGCCACTGTTCACAGTTGAGCAACTTAGCTCTCCGTGTATTCTATGCCTGGACATATTTGATTTCTCTTTTAGCGCTCCAGTTTTTCGTAACTCCTATTTCCATCTTTTCGGAATTTAAAAGTTTTCTATCTTCCATCTGTTCACACTGTGCGTGCTAGTGACCTGTCATTCGTAATCAACCTATTCCGATTCTGACACACAAAAATCCTTTCTGTGAAATCCTCACAAGACGCTGCCCATCTGTGTCTGTGCTTTTCAAACAATGCTTCATTTTTGTCGAGGCTAAACCCACCTGTTCTGTGCTTGTTTCAAGGCCATTTTTCATTTTGATTATCGATCAGGTCTGCCGCATCTAGTCATGCCTTTGAGGTTGTGTGCACAATTCATATGGGGATCTATATTAGTTTTCAACCTTATGCATGTGGAACTCTCGTTTTCAACGTGTTTGACCCATTGTCATTTTTCTACACATTATACATTGCTCAGCTTATGTTAGTACTTCTGTACCACGTACTAGAGTGTGTATTTTGTCACAGGCAACGGACACGCTGTACCAGTATGGTTAAATGTTACGTGTTGCAAAATCCAATAGATCTCGGATCTAATTTCTTTTGTTTGGGCGGAGCCAAAAGCAATTCAGTCTAAACCACAAGCGGTGTAATTTGCGCAACAGATTTTCCTTATGAATCAGTGCTACAGGTTAACACGGATGACATCAACGGCTTCATGATCCATATATTGTAGCATAAAGTGAAGTTCAAGAAAAGAAACTCAAGTGGTCGGACACTAATTACAATTTACTTTCAGTTTGCTTTCATTGGAAGCACAATTGATTAATTCATCTGGGATACCTTGTAAAAGTGACTCTTCTGACTTGCGTTGTCTGTTTGATCTGTCTAGTCAGTAGGTCACGATAGAGATGAGCAATCACAAGCGTTAGTGTTTCGAACACAACAACATAAGCAGCTCGGTTTTGTGGGAACACACAAAGTGGTCATTTTTCAGCGAATTGTGCTAAAAAGAAAGACAAAAAAACGCTTTTTGTCATGAACACCAATGCTGTGCAACCGTGAAGACAAAAACGAACCACTTGACAGAATTTGGTCATGTCAGACTTTACAAGAGCATCCTGCCTTGTTGGTCAAACTACTGACAGATGCGCCTCTGCTTTTCGGAGTGACTAGTCGTGCGCCTTCTTGCGTGTGCTGTGTTCGGGCTATTTCTGGTCCGGTTTAGGGTTTTCTTCAAAGTTATTGTCATTTACGTCTGCTAGCAAAGCTTAAAACTAAATGGAATTACCAACATTTGAACCGTTAGCATGGAACAAGCAATGACCCTAGAGCCATCGTTACATTAGTTTTGCCCCAGTCAGAATCGGCCTAAATACATTTTTGTTGAAGTACCCATGAAGTCCGTGTATGACAAGAGGAGGAAATATATTTTTTCAGATATCTTGACTGCTGATCTGCACTGTCCTGGCTGCACTTCTTGTTTGTACGTTTATCTGTTTGATTCTCATAGGGGGTGTTACTCAGAGTTTGGTGCCATTTCGTACAACAAATTTCACGTTTATCCAAGCAGCACTATTCACCTCTTCGCCTGATTAATGTTATTTTCCTTTGTGGCAGAGTCCATTATTTGAAGTAAACGAGGTTGCTATCCGGTCTTCAAAAATCATATCCCGCTGTATTCTTTGCGTTTTCATTTGTCCGCTCTCTTCAAACAAGTATGATGGCTATCCTTCCCAACAATTATGTGGGGATGTTCTTTCATCTTTCAGTCAGTTCGGAAACGTACTTTTTCTCGATTAACGAACCGTGATCTTTTGATCCGTTTTCGCTAGCATCTCAGGAAAAGGTCAATGAACAGCACTGTCGAAATGGGCCTCATGTCTTCGGTAATTCATCTTCAGGCCGGCACAACTATATAAGGAGTTAGTAGATTTAGATCGAGATACAGATCAGACTTATTGCATAGAAACGAGGTCACTGGCCACTCAGTTGGCGATGGCTTGACTAGTCGGTTACTTCACGCTTGTCCATTGGTTTGACCGCGCCATGTCGTCGTCACATTACTCTAAAGTTGGACGGTCCATTTGATACGATAAATTGCGTTCATCGGATGACAGTAGAGTAATGCAGTTTTAAAGGATAATTTCGTACTCACTGACGTCTAGAATGTGCTGGTTTACACTTGGAAGACAGCTGATGTCAACTCCAAACGCAACCCGTGACTGAACTTCAGGTTACTAGTGTCTAATCCCAAACATAGTCACTGTAAAATAAGCTCTAATCAACCTACAACGTTGTTGGTTCAATACCTGTTATTTGACTGCGGAGGTAAAAGCTGTGAGCTTGAGCTAAGTAAATCTGCAGCTACTGCCGCGTATTTTGAAGTGCTACAATGGAATTCGCAATGAGTAAGTGTCTCTTGTTAGATTTTCCACTTGGTTTCAAATTTCCGAAAAGACGAATTCCAGTTAATTTATCCAAGCTGCTCCGACGCATTGTTAGCCTGAAATGCAAGATTGCTCCAGAACGTGTGAAGATGTTTTCTCTCCGACTGTATATCAAAACGTCGTTATCCACGGTTTACCCCGAAATGTTTGAGAATAAGTGAACCGAAACCAAGCATTGGGAACCTAAGGTGTATCAGCACCGCTCACAATGAGACTGCACAATCGAGTATAATGGAACTACGTCAAACCCATGCTCGTCCTGTGCATCATGTGGAGAACCCACCGCTTCTGCGTCGCATAACGTTTGTTAATTTTTGCAAAATGGTTGTTGATCGAACGAAGAACCTCAGTCTAGAACGCCCTCACAAGTCTTTGAAGGAATCAATCGATGAACCATGCCCTCGGGATCCCAGTAAGTACGTTCTGAACCTATCTTCTATACGGCTAGATGTGCTACAGTTGGAAGCACTGTCGTTAGGGCTTGATTACAAAGTTCATTCAAATAAGCTAGACCGCATATCAGTAGAGAACCAGTTTGAGAATCTTTTCGACCAGTTATCAGATTTACATACTACTAGCTTGGACAATCACAATTGGTTTAAAACAAAGCTGACTGACATTGCCAATGAGTTCATTATGACACCATCATGAGATGAGTGTGCTCTCACAGCTCGTTATCTTGAATCTCTAAAAGACCTGAGAACTAAGAAGGTTGTCGTGCTGAAGCTAGATAAATCGTCCGGTGCCGTAGTTATGGATACATAGGAGTATAATCGTAAAATGCTGCCCATACTGAACGACGAAAGTAAATTCCAACGTATGAACAAAGTGGAGAAGGTGACTGATATAGAGTGCCAAATAATTCGACACCTTGGTTTGCTGCTGCCAGGTCGAATAATTGATGAAAGTACTTTTAAGTCTCTGAAACCCAGTGGTTCATCAACACCACAACTGTATGGTTTACCCAAAACACGCAAGCCAGGCGTGCCCCTCAGACCGATTCTATCTATGAGCAATGCCCCACAACACAAGCCGGCTCGTTGGTTGTTACAGGCCCTGACCCCATTAAAACGGAAATTCGATACATATACCGTTAAAGACTCATTCAGTTTAATTGAAGATCTGGAGAAAGTCAACCTAGCAGTAGACGTTCAATCGCTGTTTACAAATGTTGCATTGCACGAGACAATTAAATTTATATGCGATCTGATCGAGACTGAAGGCTATGATGTGAAAATTCCCCCGAATATGCTTAAACTGTCTATTGTTGTGTATGGAGAACATCACTTTCAGTTTCCACAATAACCCTTATCGACAACTAGACGGAGTCGCCATGGGGAGT
>QNGE01001726.1:4662-15713 GCA_008508345.1 Paragonimus westermani
AACGCAACGAGTAGACGAGAAATATATTGTCGACACGTAAAATCGACGAGAGCGAGCGAAGAGCGAGATGAAACGTCAACAAAGCAAAACGCCACGCGAGCAGGCACCGGAGCAGAAACGTTCGAGTGCGCGGGTGGTCTGCCGGTAACCATACTCGTTCAAACAAAAGTTTAAACGCATACAAAATGTGGTGGAAGGGAGAGAGTACAAATGCTAACTGTAACTTCAACACAGTTAGCCATAAACAAATAGGGTCGCTACACGTGCGCGCGAAAAGCACCCGCCAACTCAGTAACTGCTCCAAACAGAAGCAAGTTAGACCGGACCGTATAAAAAACTCATGGCCCCTGAGAGAACCAACAAACAGCATATGCAATCGAGCATAAGTGTAAACATACTCACATACAACAATTTCATTAGAGCTAAAGTTCTAGTCTCTCATGTAACCTGAACCCAACTCAAAAGCGATTTTGGCTGTGATAATTCACCCATGCCTAGAACAGGGCTAATGATTCAGTGGTCGGCACGGCCCACACAGTGGAGTGCAAATTCCGGTTATGAACAGAGACCTAACGAAAGTCGAACTCTGGCCAGAGGCTTCGCAAAAAGGGCTGACTGAAAAGTCCGTCTGAATACGGGACTGCGATCAAATGACAAACGAGCCAGACCATCAACTGAGGAATAACTTCGGAACCAGATTGAAATAATTCTACAGAATGATGCAAAATAGAAGTGGACAATATGAAATAAAGGGGAACGCCGTCTCCATACGCCAAGTTTTGATAATGGCCCTTCAGAAGGAAGACGATATCGGGCCCGTAACTATGGCTTTGTTGGCAAGCTGAGGGCATCAGAGCGTATCACTGACACGCGCAATCTGCTTAGTCTGAACGATGGGGAGAGGGGGAAATCGGTAATGAGCCTCCATGAGAGGGAAAGTTCAATGTTGATGAGCCAGTTGTTTGAAGAATCCAGACAAGCTAAGGGAAGCATTCACTGCATGATTCCGGGTATCATATTTGTGGACAATGATACGTAGTACTCTAATCTAACACAGCTTACCAAGTTTGTCCAGTAGTAACCCAACTATGGCCACCTTATGAATTATGAAGGCAAATGGTATGCACATAAAGTCAACTCCGATTATTACGACTTCGAACAGATAAAATGGCGCATGAACGCAGATGAAACATTGGACTTGAACTTTGGTAAAAAAATAATGTAAACACCAACTGTCATGTCAACTTTCACAGTCACCAATTACACAATCCGGTATTAGCGGGCAAACTGTTTGCCAAGAGTCTATTCCAACCCTCCCTCCATAGAGTCGTGGTAGATGCTTGCAGACTAATCACGAAGGAGTAGAGAATTTTAAAGAATGAGAAATTTAAATGTAACAGCTCCGGGAAGCGATTCATACCTTATGCAATAAAGTCTCCGTGATTTAGTAGATAGGTAACTGGACAACCAATTTGCTAGCAGGACGTAGGCCAAATTTCACAAACTGCGTGTTGCTGATGAGGCCTAACTAGGTCGAAATAATGGTCTACTAATTTGCCAGTGACCAACGGGACAGCCGAGCACGAGGAACGGTATACTGTTTCTTTGAATCTGTCTGTATAGCAGTGTACAATTTTCTGTGGGTATGTGATCCAAATCTATTCTCAGGAGGAAGTTTCTATAGCGGTTGCAGATGAAAGTCTATCAGAATTCTGATCGAATTGACGCCGGTTTCTGTTGGCTAGTCACAAAAAGAGGTCAGCTCTGGTTGTTCACGAACACACCTGTCTCATCCCCTACTTCACGGTTGCATTCAAGAGGTGTGTTTGTAAACAATGTGTGGTAGCACAACAATGGTGTTTCATTAATCGTAAGATCATAACACCGCTGAGGAAACACGCGTCAGCAGCACCGGGTGCCACAAATGTGGTCCCAGAAACACCTGAAGACGGGAACGGTGATCACTTGACTCTTGTCATAAGCACTCGCAGGCGAGGCCTGAGAAACACTTTGCAGGAGCGTTTATAATCAGATGAGGTACCAGACAACGTTTTATACAATAGTTTGATTACGGTCCTGTGAAACAACGCCACCAAGTGAAACACTAAGTCCTATTTGTTGCAACCGAACTTCGAGTGTACATAAAGGAATGTATCAAAGTGATGTCAACAAAAAAAAACAGAACTTTCAAAGTCGAGTTTACTATGTAGTTTCTTCTAGGAAATTAGACAACACAGTTCCTGTAGATCACGAAAACTTAGATCGGAAAGAAGTGTGGATATCAAGCCGATGAAACTGGCCTTCTGGATGAAAAACAAAAGGACTGTGTGAAAAGAGCAGGCGATTAAACCGAATAAGTACATCACAACGCACTTAAACATCGGGGGGGGGGAGAAAATGGTAGAAGAATGACTGTGATAGTTGACAGTATTGGACAGAAGTAGGAATACACAAAAGTTGTCAGATTTTCAACGGTCTAACGAAACAATAGGTGAAAATGAACAATACTAAACGGTGAACTATATCAGTGTACGAGCGAAGATGTATAGCTAGACGAATTTGGGAAGACTTGGAATGACAGTAGACGGAACAGAGATCACAAGGTTGTAACACATAACACAAATGTAGCCGCTCATGTCTCGGCACGGTATCTGATGACACAGTCAGGGAGACAGGTTCCTAAACGGATGCCGAATGAAGCCGATAAACAAAACAAACAACGTTCCGTTCTTTAAATGAGCGACAGTGAACCAAGAAACCTATAAATATGCAGTTCCTAGAAATTTTGATTGGCTTCACGGGACGGATACCAACTGGATACGTCAGATTCGAAAAGCACCTTCTTTGGAATTACGTTGAATCTACGAGAAAAGGGAACAAACGAAAGATTATACACAACATGAATCACAACCAACAATGATAAACACGTTTTCTGTAATGAAGCTTCGATTGAAGACAAGGAAAATCAGTTGTACGCCTTCCTTCTAGATAGGACAGTAAGCCACAGGAAAAAAAACCTGGACAAAGCAGTCAGATAAATGACCAGAGACAAAGAAACTAGAGAATCGTATTGCACACGCAAGGCACATCACCTTCAGAGTACCCTTTCTTTCTTGTCAACATTTTTAGCATTTAAGTTACAGTATATTCAAACAGCGACACAAAAGGAGGGCGGTGATGTCTTAGTTATCAATCAGCGAATACGTAAACTACCGGGAGTTTCAGATCAACCGAAATAGTCAAAACGTAGCTGACTAAAACATAAAAGAACGTGTACCTACGTAACAACCGCCATCTTGGCAGCAACATGATTGCTGCCTTTCTCCGTGCTACATTTGTACACAATTCACCTTCCTTGGAACTCTCTATCAAGACTCACTTCAACATGCTACTGCACAGATTCGATAAAGCTGAAACGAACAGACTTTATAAAGATCTACACAGTCAGTTGGCTAACAGTTGTCCGAAAATTTCGCGTGGCTCGAGAACAAGCTGTCTCGTAATTTTTACAATGACCACACACAAAATAGTTGTTTGCCAGAGAATCCACATCAAGTTCTCAAACAACCGAAAAACTACAAGTCACGCGGTTTAAATTTGCCAAAGGAACTAGGGCGGTAATCACAAAATGAAGGTAATATCTGCAAAAGATGGCAATCGTGTCGTACGAATCTGCAAACGTTATATTCCCCTCAGATGAATGAAGTTCAGTTCTGTTAAGAACTGCGGGTTTTTGTACTTTATGGTTGGAACAATGGAAGCTATCACAAGACAGGTAATGAGGTTAGTCTGAAGAAAATCTATGTAATTAGACGAGGATTTAGAACCTCACACAAACGTTTGCAAAAATGTTGTAGACGGGACAGGCAGTTATAACCATTCCGCAGCATGGTGACCTATCTTCGATCGATGCACTGAATCAGCACTGGAGGTTAGAAAAAGTGCTATTGAAAGGGCGAAACCACCACCACATGGTACTATGCCAAAGACGATGAACACCAGAACCAAATTACTCTATTATTGACAGATTCTGGTTCTGTTTACGTTAGCATATAATACCGTAATATCAGTACCAGTAACCAGAACGCAGGAATCCTCCATCGATTTCAAGTATATGGTATGCATGAGGACATTGTGACTTGGTTGAGGACATGCACTACCAAGAAAGGGACTCGAAACTAAAGGCTCATTTTGAAGCATACAATTAAAAAATGTTTATCTGAATGTGAAAGCTGTGACCAAATATGAAGAGTAGTTAATTTGAAATGACTGATATTTGTGATTGCACATCAATGGGCAACCGTCGAACGGCTGGCTATCATAAAAGGAAACTGCTAAGACCGTGATTTGTTTGGAGGCAAATAACACAATTCTCTCTTTAATGTTTTATGTTGTGCCCGACAGTCGAGTACTAATCGAAGCCTAGACTGGAGCAGATGAGTGCAGAGAGTAGGTGAACTTTCGCAATGTTAATTACCACCTACAAAAGTGGATGTAGCCGTCCACGCCTTAAAAAACTGTCTGCCTGTGTTACGCCACATGTACAACTGCTGTGATGGTAAAATGAAGAGTCGTAATACGCAGCACGTGCGTGGAATGGTAAACAAATCGAGAAGACTGTCAGAACGAAAACACACTTACCGATTCAAATAGAACCACAGCACAGACCCAGTGGTATTCCAGAGAATCAGTATGCTCACGTATATAAACAGGCAGTAGAAAGTGCGGCTGAGATAGTCCCGTGCGGATAACAACCACGTTTCTGACTGCCTGACAACTTCGTCGAAATAATGAGAGGAGTTGTAGCTATCAATGGAAAATGAACAACTTTATTTCAAAAGAAAACAAATAGGTATGATACTTGGGTCAATCAAGCCGTTATGTGACAGAGTGATCACATTACTGTTTCGTTCACACAGAAATATAGTTCAAAGTAGCCAGGAAATAAACCAGCGACAACGATGTTTGACAGTGCAGGTCGTTACATATTATTGTGTAACATCACCCTTAAAGTCAATTACACCATAATTTGTGTGGAGACAAAGATGAAATTCGAAATAACAGAAAGAGATCAAGCTATGATGTTGAGCACTCGTTTGTGGTCGCAAAGTACATGGCGTTACATCATCATAGGCTTGAACTACAATATACGGCGGCGTAACCTGATGTAAAATCTGAGTAGTGTAACTAAAAAATGGGTTGAGGGGAGACTATTTCAAATTTATTGACAACAAACCTGACTCTACAACTATAATGGTAAAATTATAGTAACTGTACTTTCCAATACGATGAGGATAGCAGATATCAAACAGCGTTCGGATAGCGGATTTACGGCTGGACGAGAGTAAGACAACCTGAAAAGCTCACCAAAAGGGCAGAAACCCAACTGCACTTAGTTTGAATTGAAAAATCACAGAGTTACAGGCCAGGAACAAAAATCGCACTCTACTCAAACGGTGTAATCCAATTGAGGGTCGATAGTGATGAGTACCACTCGACATCGCAGTTGATGAAATGCGTCAGTGATTCTGATTAGCTAATGGACAATCGTCCTGAGTTGTGAGCTGAACGACAATGATGTTAGTCAAATCACATCAGCTATCCTCCACCAAATGTTAACCCTCCTTTTGATTGGCTAGGCTGGTAGGTCACCTGGTAAGTGCAGAAAGATTTAGCTGTTGGCTTTCTCAAAGTGCTACCCTTGGTTATACCTATGAGGTGCCCAAGTTAACCTCTCGACTGTTGCGATTGCCAATGAAACGCTCGGCATTATATTCATATTCGAGTTATATTTTGGTTCTTCACTATCGACGTATAAAGCAGATGTGTGACGATATCGTGAACTGGTCGCAAGGGCGTTCTCGAGAGGAAATACAGTAACTGTCCTGTTAACTCCAATCGGTAACCCATCGGGCAACCTGATCATTGCTCACAAGCGAGAGTGGTTGAGAGTTCAGATTTGATAATTCGGTCGTGCCTAATGTGAGGTCAATCGCGCAGCGGTCAACACGGTTGCCTCATGATTGGAATGGCCGGAGTTCAAACCCTGGTAGTGGCAAGGATATGCACTACTGATGAGCTCTAATGAGAGCGAAACTCGAGTATAGTGCTTCTTTTCGAAAGAGGCTGGCTGGGAAGTCTAGCTGAATGCGAACACTGCGATTAAATGTGAGTGATGGTCAACTTGAAAAACAGCTGAATAGTCCGTATGCAAAGTGGTGCTCAAGGACACCACTCATTCAAAGGCGGAAACGGACGAAAATGATGCAGGATAAAAGTCAGCGACGTCATGGTTGCGACAACCAGGTTTCTTTTCAGTACATACCCACACCTGTTGTGTTCGTCGTCATTAACGTCTCCCGTATTTATTATCACGTATAAATCTACTACAAAATAAGGGGTTTTGGCATACACGTAACATTATTAGCCCAACATCAAAATGGTCACCTAGTGCACAGCTGCAAAAAACATATGCAGAAGATAAGACCGTACTGTCCAATCCTAACAACAGTGTCAACAAAAACAACTACAATGAGACGGCGATAAAAACAATTCAAATCACACAACAAATGGGGACTATATTCAGTTGTGCACAAGAGCAAGCAAAAAGTCTTCCTCGGAGAGTGTCTACCTTGCAAACGTACACACACGTCGAATCAAATTGCAAGAAAGGAACAGCAGTGACAATGCCTCGGAGCGAAGTGAAAATAAAGTCAAGTAATTAGTTAACACTTTAATCTTTCGAGCTGAAGCAAGAAAACAACTGGCCTATGGACGAGTTAAGTGTACAATGCGCGTCAACAGCAGACATCGCTATAAACCAAACTGCCGACTATTGCAACTTGCCTCATGCCCAAACATCTAGCGGACTTGTATTTGTGACTCAACTGGTGCAAACGTCCCCCAATACTCACCCTTTAAAAAGTCGAGGTACGACTGCTTTGAGCGGGCAATAGGGGGCATCCAGTCGGCGTGCATCTTCCAATTCTATCTGCCGTTCAGACAGCATCAAGCGGCAGTGGCGTGGGACGAGAGCATCCACTGGCTTGCTGATCGAACTTCCACTGCCCAATGCAGTATTAGTCCAATCAGTCTGAGCTGAGCCGGGCTGTGGAGCACCATTGTGAAGCACATGGACAGGCAACTTTACCTTACTCAACGATGGATTCCGAGTGAGCTTGGCAGAAATTTTTGTGCGGACCTGTTGTGCAGCCGCCTAGAACAGAGAATAATGTCTACATTGTTATAACCAACATAAACAACGGAATAAATGACTGTAAACTTCGTTCCATAGACCAGAAGTGGCCAGGATCCATGAGAATAGAAGAGTGGTGTCAAGTGTTGTCGTTATTGAGGCCCGCTGTTAAGACTGTGCAGTTTGGAAGGATGAGGCAGAAAATAACAAAATATGGCTAACACGAAGTGAACGTGAAGTAGACTCGATACACTACAGGTTGCCTAATGAACTCACTTCATAAAGGTTTGGCCGTCACAACGAAAAGTGGAAGTAGAAATAGCACAACGCGAATGGGTAGCTTTTGGCTTAGATCAACCTAGGGAGCAACCAAATTGGCATATACACAATTCATGATTCTTTGAAAACCAGTAGGACATTACACATGCAAGCCGACATTGCAAGCTAGCACAGGGATTAACATTTTAATATTCTCCGTTCTAATGAGTATGTATACATGTCTCATTTGTGATTTAACACCCTGATACTCTTTGTTGGTTAATCAAATTAAAAACCGATATTTTATGGTACTGTTTATGAGCAAACACCGTGGGCTTGTATCGACCGTTAAACAACGTCCTACCGTCGTTTGAGAACCAACCACAATAACTTGTGCGCCCCATAGTTGCAGGTACTTACATCTTTTCCGATTAAACTCTATGCAACCTAACCGTGGGAATATTTGTCAGGGATGTGAAAACGATTTGGCTAGCATTGACTCTCTTGTTTGTTACTATTGTAAATGACGTATGGTCAAACTTCTGCACCGACGTAAGCCTTAATTGAGACAGCACGTGTGCATGGTGTGTAGAGGTCTGCGGTGTCTTAATGAGATCGACAGTTTTACGTAAGTTGATACTTCACTCACATCCAAACTTACTTTCAGGTATTAACATACACAATGTATGAAACGGAACGTGGGAAAATAGTGTTAATTGTACAGAAATGAACACAACGGTGGAAAACGTTCCGTCTCATAGGTATACGGACACCAGTGTTTTCCAAAATATCACCAACTTATACAAGTAAATGATTACGTTTTTCTAATGACCATGCGGTTTGTGTAACTTTTATAAAAACAATTTCAAATGGTAAAATGGAACAGACCAAACCATAGTGGATTATGACATTTTAAAATGGAAGCTAACTTCCTTCTTCGAGTACATCGATGAAATGATCTACTTATCAAGGAGTAATGATGTAAATGAGGAAATTCAGTAGTCCTCTTGGATGAAATCCAACGATTCCAACATCGATACGTGTAAGTATGTCCTCATACAATTGTTTGGTCAACAAATCTCAGAGTTTTTTCTCATTTGAATTCATATCCGGATTGTGTGCAGACCAATTAACTGAGTCAACGTTCTACAGTGCAACCCACAGCTCAGCAATAAGTACTAACCAAATGTCTCCGCGAAGTGTCTATGTGCCCACAGTTGGCAACAAGTGACGTGGGAATATGGATGAGTAATTACTTCCCTTAGCTGTTATGCTACATTTTCTCATACGGAGAAATCGTTCGGCCGTTTTGCGATTTGTCTGCAAACAAGAAAGGATCCACTGTGACCCCATAGGTAATGAGATGGGTTTCTGCACAAAGTTGGTTTCAGTGGCCATCAGCGCTTGATTACCGAGTGGGGATTCAGGTCCCCGGTGTGCGCGATGTCGATAGGATCCAAACCAGGTCGAAACAGATATCCACCATTTCGCTGATGAGCATTGGGACCAACTGTTTGCAAATGCATAACACTGCACGCGTTACAAAGCTTCAGAAAAAGTTTTCGTTCATCGTTTAAACGGAGTGCATGTCAGATCATCAAAGGCCCATCTCCAAACCAGCTCGGATTACGCGATATTGAATTCATTGTTAAACCGGATCAGGTCTATCAAACGTTCTTTTTCATCACTTAATATTACTCTCTCCCAATCGTATAGTCATAGCAAATGTCTTTTTAACCAAGGCAACCATTGAGTTTTGTGATAAGCAGTGGAATTGTATAAAATGTTTGGATAAACATCAATGATGCGTTCTCCAAGAGTCTAAGAAAGAAGATCCGCTTCCAACAACTGATGTGATGTCACATACACTTAATATACCATTCGACGTCTTCCGTACATTTCGAATTCGATGTTGAGCAGAGCAAACAAATCACACGAAGACGCTCAGAAGTAGGAATTGCACTAGCGATATGTTAGCAGCTGACCGTACAGTATGCATAAGCTTTGTGGACACACCCGAATACCGCAAAAAAAACAGTCTTGCACTATGTCGAGAAGTAAAGTCTTCATTCCGTCCCAAGCGTCCAGTGGTCTGTTGAGCTTTCAATCGTCGACTGTAAACTGGGAGAGCTCCAGTTGCGTATGGGCTGTGCTAGCTGTAGTGACCGAAAAGGCCAACAGAGTTGTGCGCTTCTAATTCCGAGTTTTCTGTGAGACTTAACGACACCTACGAAATGTAACAATACTCGGTGCCCCTATCGAATCAGAATGACACCGGGTGATTCGCCAGACTGGACCTAGGAGAAAATTAGTTACAAGTAGCGTTTTGAAAGAAGTCTGAATAGCTCCTCACCATTAACAGACAAAAAGCACCCATTTAATACAGTCGGCAGTCTTTCAGAATAAAGACGGCGCCTGCGATTTTCCAGCTGGTGATACACACAATGCTGACTGGTGGTGAGAACATTGTGGTTTCATGGATGAAAGCGCTACTACAGCTTATCATTCAGATGACCTGGCGCAAAGGCTGACCGTAGTTTTCTCCAAAGCCAGAAGTACGAGCTCCGCCTGTACCCAGGTAAATGCATCCTTAAAATGCACGGTGTCAAACAACTTGGACACGTTGGCAACAATGACAATCAACGCTAAGACTCAGCGAATACAGACGCAATTCAACAAATACCCTTTAGATGCGATATGTCCAAAATACGTTCGTTTCACGAGTTGACCGCTTTGCCCTTCTCTGTCACACAGATCAACAGCCACAAGACATATCGGATGCATTGCTTGTTTAAATCGTCCAAGTCAGTTTAGGGCATATTGATAGCTAAGTTATACATCATCAGTATGTAGGTGGCTGAAAGTGTGTGTGTGAAGTCAGGTCAGGTCAGTCCTGACCTTTTCTGCTACCTTGGCGTGGTGGTCAGGCTTGCGTGCTGTTTTGATCCGGAGGGCTGTGCTGACTAGGACTTCCGTCCTTGCGGGTTCCACCTTGTAAGATTGGCCGATGGGGAGCAGCCAGACAAAAAGCAGATGCGTGCGTTTGTTGTGCGTGGAGACTGTGTGTTGTGGCTTCGTTTTGTCTGGACTGACTGTGTGTCTGGTTGCTGGGATCGCGTGTACAGTGGCGTTTGATGCCGTCGCGCGCGTGTGTGTTCTGTTCGCCGATGACAGCGCCTTGCTAGCGCACAGCGAAGAAGAGCTGCAACGTCTAGCTACAGCGTTCGCTTCGGCAGCATCGATGTTCGGGTTGGACATCAACACAGGTAAGACGTTTTCGTTTTTTTCAGCCTTCTCCTGGTGGAGGTGCTGCTTGTATACCTCCACCCAAAATTCGCATCGCTGGGGACACTGTGAATGGCTGCGGGGATTTCTGCTACTTGGGTAGCAACTTTTCGACAGATCTGTCCGTGGACCGCGAGTTGAGAGCGCGTGTGGCAAAGGCTAGCGCTGCTTTCGGACGTCTTGAAAGGCGTGTCTGGAAGAATCACAGCATGAAGACGGCCACGAAACTGTGTCTACCGCTCAATGGTGCTGTCTATTCTGCTGTACGGCAGTGAGACGTGGACACTGTATCAGCGGAACGTGAGCTATTTGA